>LUCH01018524.1:0-13781 GCA_013368495.1 Paragonimus heterotremus | reverse complement strand
TGTCGTTTTAGGGGTCGGAGATTTCTGGAAACTCACAACCGGTTCCATCGTGCATGCCATGCATGATATATGCGAACGTACCTGATCGAACTGTGGAAGTTTGAAACCAGTAAATAGTTTTCCCGTTTATACGTGGCAGTTGCTGCTCATTTTCCTATCGACATTCCCTGCATTTCTGTCGTTTTAATTGTTCTCGAGTTTTGTTTCGCTTGTTTTTTCCCGTACTTCATTTTCAGTACCTGCCTTCCTTCGTTTTTTCGCTACTGTGCTGCTTATGTATGTTTATTTTTCCTCTGTCCCAATGATGATTTGTTCTTAGCGAAACTATGCTTAACGGTCGGATATCCCAATCGATTAATTGGACGCATTGCGCCGATCTGCTGTCACTTGTTTCAAATTTGCGAACCTGTACTATTGCGTGATGAGGTATCTGGATAAGTTGTATATCGCACCAATCTTAGCGTGATCAAGCCACTGATCCTTTCGTGGTTCAACTTTGAGTTTTTTTGCAACTCTATCCTCTCTGGAATGTCATAGCATGCATTCGTTTACTGAAATGCTTCTTGTATTACATTTCACTCATTTTTCTCTCTGGTATAGATCTTGTAATTGCAGTGTCTCTCTGTTAACTTTCCTAGAGATAAGGATTTCCTTTTCATGCTGGCCATTCAATTGGCTAATCAGCATTGGCTGGCTGGACGCAAAGACCTCACTCACACACCTACTGGTCTTATTCCTTCGGGTTTACACTGGAAACATGGTGTGTGAGGGGAACCGCAAGCGGTCCAGCGCAAGCCACTTTAGGTGACTGTTTAGAGCACAGGCGTCCTTTGGCTTCAGTCACTGTGACAGGCTAATCCGTTTCGGATGCCTGCCAACTATTTACATGCAGGACTGTAACATAGATGGAGCATACAGGTATATTCAGGAAGATCACATAGTTTCCCGACGAAAGTATTGCCAGAGTGGTTGAGTGAAGAGTAAACGCGCTTCTTCTTCACTACACCTCTCCAGTATCGACGTGACCAGACACACAGGACGCAAGTGCAATTCAGGAAGGCTTCATACCCTCAACAATCAGTTCTCCTGAGGTACTCGCTTGAATCACCGCGTACACGCGTTGTTCCCGTAGTTCGAACATTTTCTGGGATTATGACGGAAGTGTATTTTTCCATCTTTTTGTCATGTCGATTAATTGTCCACATTGTAACTGGTTCACCACTCCGTTACTACTATTACTGCTCGTTGCATCAGACACCATCTATCTGTGGCGTAGTTTGGCAGTTCAGATTTTTATGTTCCAGCTGTCATTGCATTATGTATAGCTGGCTCATTCATCATCTTCGGTTACTCTGTTTTAGGCATCCGACGATTACAACTCAATCAACACCGCTGGAATGGAACTTGATGTAAATGCTGCCACAGTGGGATTTTTCAGAGTGCTTTCGAATTTTCTTCTGTGCAAGTAATTGGTCGAATTCTGCGAACCCAACCGGCAATATGTGACCAAAAAAGAACTTGTAACACACAGTCTTGAATCTTTAACTGAATACACCCGACATCTTTCATTTTTCGGGCCAGTCTATTTTTTTAATTACACTGTTCTGCGTACTTTTTGTGAACGCTGACGTTGATTATGCATTCCTGCATGTGTCCAGCTACTTGTGGCTTTGGCAGACACACTAATAAAATATGTGGCATTCGATATAACGCTTATTTTGATTAAACACATTTGGAATCAGGAAAGGTTCCTGATTTTCTTCATCTTGTAGTGGTTGTCAGGTCCCACTCTGATGCGATCGATACAGCATTCGCAAGCGCTGTACCGCTGAGCTATGCAGCCATACCATCGTCTCCGAAAATTCACAGTTGGATTCTGATACCCGCCCGTCTCACCCTCTTGACAATTTCCGTGCTCCCGTTTTAGCTTCACAGGTTATCTGGTATTTTTGATGGTGGTTCTAATCTAGCTGAAGCTGTGATATTTTACAATTGGGTCTCTTCTAAATTATTAAGCCTGTCAAACTACTCATTGTCAACACAGTAATTTCAGCTTTTCCCTAAATAGATGGTTCAGGGCAAAGTGCGTCATCCAAGACCCATAGGATGAACTGTATTGTTCAGATTGGTGTGATACTTCTTATTTCTCATTGGCATCTAGGCAATATTGCCCCCCATCATTTCACAGCCTCCTGATTGGTCAGTTGTTTGGGAACAACCGTATTCACATGCCATTTTGCATCACATTGTTTTCGAGTCTCTCGTGCTCACTGCGCCTCACGGTCTGCGTGATCAACTGTGTTTGACTGCTCTTCACAATCGTAAGTGAAATCAACGATTTCAAATCAAGTGTACGCGATCGCTGAGTGTATCCAATCATATGGTCGTAACAGAACACATTACTTAAGTTTCTGTGTTGACTTAAATTGTAATGTGACATTTTGTCAGACGACGTCAGTTAGAAACCTTGGGTGAAATTTAGTCGTGTCGAAGACGTTTAATGTAGCGGAGAAAGAGTTGATCGAAAACATTGACCATTAAATAACAATCGAACTCGCACGACTGATACCGGTCTCACTTACCATGGAGTTCTGTGAACGATGGATGAGTTATTCTTAGCACAGATTGATTACCCCGCCACGACAATTCTCTGATAGAACTACAAGCAATTGAAGCTGAGCTGTTGTTCATCAGCAGAGTAGGTAACACACTGATAGTCTGTTTACTAAGTAAAGATAATCACAACTTCTCGCTGGTTAATTTTTCCCCAACATTCGTTTCTATGATGAAAACAGTCGTTTCGAAGGAAGCATTTTGGTAGAAATATGTTTGCACATAGGTTTACCCATAAATTTTTCCAAGGATTAGATATCGCTATTTCATAAATCATCGGAAGCACTATCAAGTGTCACGATGTTGAAATAAAATGTCTACAACGATGCTTGCAGCAGCCCAACGATGATGCAAACATTCCAAAGAATACGTAAACACGAGACATGATTATCTTGATCGTATGCATACTTATCCGCTTGCTATCAGTGACCTTGATCCGAACTGCGGGCCTAATCTTTGTTTGCATGCACACTTCTCAGTAGTCATCATGCTGGACGTAAATCGTATGAAAGACAGTCTGTTTGTAAGCTTATCTCATTGGATAGCTGACCATGATTGTACTCACCCGCTGCATTAATACATTTTCGTATGAAGCAGACAAAGACCCAGAATATTGAGAGAATGTAATGAACAAAGTAGAATGTTAGTGTTTGACATTTAAAAACGATACTTTTGAGAGGTATAAATTTAATGATGAGTAGTAGGGAATTTGGATTTTCATATAGAATGAACATCACCCACAATTGATCGCAACTGTCGCACTCCCATAGACTTTCCAGTCGGTGTAAATTTAATTGTAGCGTACAGAAACCAGGAAAATCCATAAATCAATTTGTTCAAGCTCCGAGGTCCATGGCCAAAACATGCGGTTTCTGTAACTGCATGCATGACAAACTGGTCAAAGACAGGTTAATTATCGGAATGAGAAACGGCAATTTGACAAAGAGAATGCTGAGGGATCCTCAGATGATGCTCAAACAATGCATTGATATGTATCAAAATGAACTGGCAGCCGACAGAAAGGCAGATGCTCTCAAGATTCACCCGAAAGAAGACATCAATCACGTGATGACCAAAAAACCAAGAAACCCTCTAGCAGGCTGCACTTTCTGCGGAATAACCCATGATTTCAAGAAAGAACGGTGCCTAGCATGGCGAAAAATCTGCACAAAATGCGGTAAAGTGAATTATTTCTCTGCTTGTTGTAAGAGTGGTCCAAGTTTGGCAAAAACAACTCAACCTAGAAAGTATTCAGTGTGCACGATTGAAGCGAACGAACCCCACCAGGGTATACGACCTGCCGAAACTGAGGTGAATGGAATAACAATAAACTTGCAGGTGGACTCAGGTGCAGGTGTCAACCCTGTCCCTCGGTCCTGCGTCCCAAACGAACCACTGACGAATACGAACTTTGTACCTCGAATGTGGAATGGAACAACGCTGAGGCCCACGGAGAAGTTTACAGCGATCCTACGCAACCCTAATAATGACAAACGTATCAAATAAGTTTTGTTCGTGGTCGAAAAAAATTTTCATCCCTCCGTGGAGTTGAAGCAACCAAAGCGCTGGAATTGGTAACATTTAACTGTGTACATAACGGAATCTCGCCATTTACCAACATGTGTCTAATGTATTCCAGTGTTTCTGATGGTACTTTGGGAACCTTTCCAGCAGTCTGTAAATTAAGCATCGCTCCAGGTGCGAAACCAGTCGTGCTACCTATTCGTCGTTTGCCACTCACTGTAAAAGAGACATTTGAAGGGGAACTAACACGGTTGACAGATCTTGGAGTAATACAGCAAGTAGACGAGTCAACTGATCGTGTTAGTCAGGTCGCTATAGCCAGCAAAAAGTTCGGTGAATTGAGGATTTGCATCGACCCGAAATCATTAAACGCAACATTAAGAAGGGAGTATTTTCAACTCCTTTTATTAGAAGATAATCTTCCTCAGCTAACCGGTGCGTGTTTTTTTTTACCAAGGTGGATTCATCCTCTGCTTTCTAGCATGTAAAACTGGACGAACGGCACAGTTTGTTAACGACGTTCGGGACACCCTTTGGTCATTTCCGTTGGCTTCTTCTACCGATTGGATTGAGAGTTTCCAACGAAACATTCCAGAAACGGCTAATCTAAGCAATCGAGAACCTACCTGGTGTCTTGTTAATAGCTGACGATGTTTTGATCCACGGTCGTACCAAACCCGAACACGACAAGAATCTATAACTCTTTGTTGCTAGATGTCAACGGGTCGGCATCAAGCTCAAACAAGAGAAAATTGAATATTGCACCAACGAAGTTACTTTCCATGGGCATGTTTTATCCAGAGAAAGAATCAAGCCTGATCCAGCAAAAATCTGTGCAATAGTGAATATGGCAAACTTAGCTGATGTGGAAGTTATTGCTCGTTTCAATGGAATGATTAACTACTTCAGTCGATTTCTGCCATGTTTGACTCAAGTCATGGGGCCCTTCAGGCTACTGACTCACTGGGATTGACCATGGGTGTGAGGAGATGAACAGGAGCGAGTGTGGAGACATGTCAAACAATTAATCACCAAAGCTCCTGCGTTAAGTTACAATGATTCACGTCTGCCGTTAGCGATACAGTGCGACAGCAGCCAAAATGAGATTGGAGCAGTTCTGATGCGGAACGGACAGTCGATTGATTTCCGAAGTTGAGCCATGAGTAGTGCTGATACACGATATGCACAAATCGAAAAGGAACTGCTGGCGGTAGTTTTCGCCATGGAAAAAATTCAAGGATTACACATTTGGAAGATAAACTATCGTCCAGACTGACCATAATCCATTGACAACAATGGTAAAAAGCCTTTGGACAAGGCGCCACGCCGTCGGCAGGCAATGTTGGTACGCCTACAGAAGTACAACTTCGAGATCTCATACACCCCTCGCAAGAACACGGTACTGGCGGATAAACCATCGGGAGCCCCTATTGGCAACGAAAGAAGACAACTGCACGGGGTATGAACAGGTACACCTAACGCTTGAGGAATTAAACTCGCGGACATCACGACTAAGGCAGACGTTTGCCGATAACGAAGAGATGGAGAAGCTCGAAGAACAAATCAAAAACGGTTGGCCCAACAACGCACGACAAGTGATTGGATCACTTCGCCCTTATTTCAAGGTCCGGGATGAATTAACAGAAGACGGTCTTGTGTTTAGTGGAGAACGTTTGGTAGTTCCCCGAGCTGCCGGGAAAATTACTATGCAAGAAATACATCGTTCGCACCTCAGTGTACGCAGCTGTACGAGACACGCTAAGGATACCGTAAACTGGCCAGGTATGATTAGTCATATCAAAGACTGTTTCAACTTGTACTGTCTGCAAACAGTACGGGACTCGACAGCCAAAGGAACCCATGGTGTGTCGCTCAGTCCCCAAGCGACCTTGACAACATGTAGCTGTTGATCTACTCTCGCATGCAGACAAGTCGTATCTACTTTGGGTGGACTATTTCAGCGATTTTACGAAACTGAGAAGTCAAATGCTACATCAGCTGAGGAGATAATTGGCAGATTGAAAGCCCAGTTCGCAAGATATGGCATTCCAGAGTGTGTGAGATCAGATGGTGTTCCATAGTTTTCAGCACAACAGTTTGCGGAGTTTGTCGAAAAATGGCGGTTTAAACACGAAGTCTCCAGTCCACACCACAGCCAGTCTAATGGTAAAGCGGAATCTGCTGTGAAGAAATGTTTAACAGCTAAAGAAGACGCCTATCTGGCACTGCTAGAACACAGAAACACCCCGTCAGTAAATATAGATTCGAGTCCGGCTCAACGGCTCATAGGAAGTAGAACGGGAACTCGTATACCACTTGTTGAAGATCGTCTAACCCTACAAATTATCACGTGGGACATCGTAAGAAAACGTCTGAAACAACAAATGGAACGAGAAAGACAAATGTATAACAAAGGATTTCATGAGCTGCCAAGACTGGACGAAATGGATACCGTTTGGATTCAGCCATTCGGTATGGGCTGTGACAGGTGGGCCCAAGGGATCGTGGAGTGACGAGATGGTGAGCTTTCTTATGTGGTATGCACGAATATCGGAACATTAAGGGGAAACAGAGTGCACCTACGGAAGCAGGAAACGATGAACACAAGTTCCGGAGCAGCTGAATCCAGTTCTACTGAGGAGAACGAGTTCGTTTTACGAAACCGAAGAATACCGAAGATTCTTTAAAAAAGGAAAGACGTGGTGGAGTGCAGTCAATCGTGTAAGCCATATCTACGTTGCTCAATCAGATTGTTTTACACTTACCTATATATACAGTACCCCTAACAGACTAGATCAGACTTTGTGTGTAGTGTAGTGAATACACATCTTGCTCTGAAGCCGACTTGTTCTACACTACATAGTATGAGTACGTTTCCGGCAGATAGACGACAGTACGAAGCTGCTTTTCCAACGCTTCATGAGACTATCGAAAACGCCAGGGTTTCCGTCTGCTCGTGCTCAATGGTTAAGCCAGTTTTGGAATTCATCGCCATTTCCTTGGTGTCTGTAAATATCAAGATATCGTCAACGTAACGGCAGTAGTGTTGAAGCTGATTGTTGACAGCATCTGCGTTACGCTCCAGGTGAGCAACGAAAATATTGGCTAGTAGTGAACCTAGTGGGCTGGCCGTGGCAACACTATCGATTTGCTTATAGTCAATTACCTAAAAGTAGAACTTTACGTTCGCTAGGCATAGTAGCAGAAGATATTCTAATTTAGACAGACAATTCTATGTTCAGTTGAAGTGAATGAATGTATTGACAAACCATATCAACCGTCTGCATCAGAGGAATACTTGTGAACAAAAAATCTGTCTAAATTGGTCATATGTTGCTACAGTCCAAACCAGTGAGTAAGTCGGATAGCTCAAAACACCCACGGTTTTTCCAACCATTGATTGCTTTATGGTCCGATTAAGTTGGGCCAACCACTGTGTCAGCTTGTGCTGAGCAAGCTAAACTGTTGAGAAGTATGACATGTCGAACCGTACTTAACCTTGGGGAGGCCTTTTGGGTGTGTTAAGCAACAAAAAAATCTGCGGCTTCTCCGGTTCGCGAAGATGGTGGTATTTAACGCATGGAAGCCACTCCTGATTGTTCATTAGTAACAGGAATATCAAAAGATTCACACACACACGGAGATTACAATGAATTTGAGACCTTTAAAAATTTGGATGACGTTGGTACTGCCAAGACTACTGAAAAAACCGTGGTATCATTCAGCCAGAATGCTAGTGACGATCAGATAGTGATGATTAGAAATCCCCAGAATGAGTATGAGAAAAACAGTGTAGCGAACAAGCCCGCTTTCGGTTATTCATCATCAGGCCAAATACTTGACATTCACCTGAAATATTGCTGTCCGGGTGAAACGAAACGAAACGGGTAGAAAGCTCTTTTGAGTTCTGTAATGAGAGTGAGCTGGAGCTGTTTTTTTGGTTGCAGAAAGTTCAGCCAATCATTGGTCACGCATCAGCTACCACAGACGGAATTGTGGTCGAATCGGCGCCAACCAATCATAAACGGCGATCAACCGCTGTTGAATGCCTATCTGTTTCAAACAACCGAGTTGCTGGATGCAAGGTCGTGGAACAACATATCAATGATCTGGCCAATCAAAGCACGTGAGTACTTTTCGCTTATTAGCGATCGTAAATACCGTTGTTCCTCAATAGAGAGGTGGTGTTTTCCCAATAAAGTGAAATTGCTTATTGTCGCCAAAATTCAGCATCTCACGTCTTTTGACTGACAGTTTTTGTTTGGGTAAACCGGACGAAAAGAAGGAGCCGAACTGATTGTGTCGCGTAAATCGTTTTGCTGGAACAGTCATTAGAAGACTTGACACTGGCATCAACAGAACATCCTGTGCTGCAAAATTGCTCGTCTGTTTCAACTCTACTACAGTCTTGTGTCTACGGTTAGAGGATAAAGTGACTGTTTCTGTAGCTTCTTTTTCTGTTTACTTATTTACTTGTTCCTGTGGCACTAGTCACTTGGGTCGCACGACCAGGCGCCTATCTGAACGTATCCGTGAGCACCATCTTGCCGGGATCAATAGTAGAGTCACGAAAAGTATTACCAGCCCAATCGTGGCACTTCTTATCGATTCGTTTCATACAATCAACCCGGCATCTTATGTTCGTTCGATTTGTCGAGTCAAGGGCGGTCATTTACGACGCAATTGTACAAAAACGTCATCTTCATTTGTGTTTTTGACTTGGCTGACCTCAATTGAACTCGTTACCTGTTTTGCCTCGCTTCTCACTGACAACATTGTTTCATATAAACGTTGTCAGTGGTAGGTTGGAACGCAATTTCAATTATATGTGTGTATGACCTGACTGTTCCTTATCTTTCATTAAGTACAAATTCGTGAACCGATACTGTGGGACGATTGTTTTTGCTATCCACACTGTTAAATGTGAAACACTACTACAATACATACATCCCACGTTACAAGAATGTACTTTCAGATAGTTGATTTAAAAATGCCTACCGTATCGTACGTACGAGCTGTAAGTCATAGGCAGCAAAAGAGCCTCAGTTAACCTCGAGCGCACAGTCCAGGGAGAAACCACGCAAATACTGGATTCATACAAGTTGTATGATGATACCCCGTCAACAGACGTGTTCATCCACAGTTCTATACAAGTAAAAGTACTAAGAAGCTGACACCGAGTAAAATCAACAACAGATATTCCATGTGTGTTGGTCAACGGTGCCTGGGCGGTGAGAGACTTCACGATAACCAATGAGAAACATGGACGCCAACGGTAAAGGTCATATTGAACTAAAATACCATTCGTTAGTGCTGTGATCCATTGGCGTGCGTCGCTTCTAAATTTGTTCTAACGGGTTGGTTTATCGAACAAGTGTGAAGTGGGATGGCAGGACTTAGAATGTTGTGGTATGTGAACTGCTTGTTTATTTTGGTTGGAAACTTGTGTATCCTGCACATTCGATAAACAAACAAATCTAGTGAGAACGGGCGATCAAACAGTTTTGTAACTGGGTCTATTTAATAGTCGCCAAACTTAAAAATCACCTCAGTGTGCATATTACATGTAAACTACATAGTATAGCACGATTATACCACGATCTTCTCCTCCTGCATCGACGCAGGAATAGTCCAGAGCAGGAAGTAGACACCCAGCCTGCCACAATCTTTGATTGTGCCAACTGTGACCGCAGCTTCAGTCAACACAGAAGACATGCACATCCCGTCGAACATAACCATGAGAGATGTATGTCCATGAAAACCGCCTGTTCCAATTGGTCTCGGCAAGAATCGGCTTCTCTTATCAGATGTGCCGATGCATTAGCTCCGTCGTGTTATAATTGAAGCAAACTTCATCATCGGCTCCTGTCACATTTCCCAGGTCGTACTTTGAAGAGCATTAGGACTCGTCTGTATGCGTTGAATTGACACAGGGATACTGTCCCCGCTGCCAATCCAACCACCGTCTCACAGATTAACACGACATGGGATATTGGGTCGAAAGCTGCTGATCACTCTGAATGGTTTATCTGTTTGATCCCAACAGTGATTACTTAACTGGGGTCCAATAGCGAGGCTTTCCTTCACAGTGATGAACTACTAGCTATTGCCTGCGATCTTCAGGAAGGTATTTCCACTGTGCTACAAGTTAAATCGCTGCTGAACATGCACGCTTCACTAGCTTTTCCGTACACCTGGCGACTTGTCACCCGAGGACGTGGTCGTGTTAACATGGGAACCCACATGACCACGGAACAGATACGGAGGGCTAACTATGAAGCGATCCAAACGCTGTACCACCAACGTAAGAAAGATGCTGTGTTTGCAGTTTTTTCTGGCAACTGGAGAAGTGTCTATATGATGAACCGCGGCCTCTCAGATAATTCCAACAAATAATGGTCCGAGGTACTATCGGCTTATCCACACGTTGAAGAGCGACCATCCCGCGCGGTTCTGCCTCCGGACTGGTCTCTGATCGACCCGATCACAGGAGAAGAAGTAACACGCATTTTGAAGCACACGGGAAACACGGCTGCAGATTTGGACAAGTTGTTGTCCAAACATTTGAAGCGTATGAAAGGTGATGCCTTGGCCGGATACTTCAACCTGTTCCTGCTAATACAAGATTGTCCAATCCACCTATGCCGCTCTCGCATCACATTTGTACCCAAAATGAACAACCCTTCATCTCCCACCGACGTCAGACCCATCATTGTATCTTCAACGTTGATAAGTTGTTTCCACAAGATATTGACTGCTTGTTGGAGTTCGCTCTTGCAACTGCCCGCTCTCCAGTTTGCATTACTACATCGTGACGGTTGCCTTGAGGCGACCTCACTGCTTCATGCGCTGTTTCGGAACTCATGTACCACATCTTCAAGTCTGTGTACGGCTTTTATATACGTGTCCAAAGCGTTTCATTCTATCTCACAAGATTCGATTATCAGATCAGCCCTAGCTTCCGGTGTTCCTCTACCTCCAACGCATTACATTGCCAACTCTTACAGGAATGCTTCCGCCACGATCAATGGCTCCGTTATCCGGTCCCAACGAGGTGTTCGCCAGGATGACCAATTGTCCCTGCTTCTGTTCATTATGGCAATGGATGAGGTGTTGGCACTATCTCAACTGAGTTTGGCTACCAGTTCCGCGACATCCTGATTAGAGGTTCCACTTACGCCGACGATCTGATCCTTTTAGCTGAGAATCCTGCGCTTCTCTCCGAGAAGTTTGCAGCCACCGCTAGTGCCTTGGAACTATCCGGACTGAAGATAAACATACAGAAGACTAATCTCATGGTCATCCGCGGTGACCTCAAGCACAAGGCAATCGCTGTCTCTGATGAGTCTATTCACTTCGGCCCGGACATTATCCATCACTAAGCGCCTCTGACACGGTGACCTATCTGGGTAGCCTTTTAACCTGGAAAGATATAGTATTCACAAGTCACCGTCTGCCACTTCGTACAGTGCTGAATGAAACTACTAAAGCGCCCTCGAAGCCACACCAACGTCTTGAACTCTTGAGACGGCATCTGATCCCGAGGATGAATCACTCATCAGTGTTGAGCCGAGTCCACTGTAACACGCTGAAAGCTATGGACTGTACGATTCGCCAGTTTGTTCGGCAGTGGCTTCGCCTTTCTAAAGACACACCAGTCAGCTACATCTACACATTCAATTCCTTTGGGCGGTTTGCCATCCCAAATTTGTCTACCACTATTCCTATATCGCGTCAATCTCGAGTGGAGAGACTTCTCTCCAGTCAGTGTCCAGTTCTGCGGAATATGGTCAAAGATAATTCGTTTGACCTTATCTTGAGGGAGGTGAACGTCCCAGTACGCGTTCAGGGTGTAGTGGTGGCGAACAAGGAGGAAGCCCGTTCGGTGTGGATGGATAAAATCTACCATTCGCTTGACGGCCGTGGTCTTCAAAAAGTGTCACGTTCTCCACTCTCCAATCGTTGGCTGTTTAACCGAGATCGCATCTTCTCCAGAATCTTTATTCGCACCATCCAGCTCAGGTGTAGTCTCTTGCGGACTAAAGTTCGAAATTCACGAGATGGCCGAAGTGACCACTCTGTTCTCTGCCGTACCAGTTGCGGTCAACCGGAAAGCTCATATTCTATAATCACGCTGGATCACCTATGACGTGCGTTGTGCTCGACACAATGGCGTGGCCAAAGACCTGACGAAACGACTGCGCAAGTTGGGCTATACAGACTTCGAGGGTTTGCGAATTCCAACAGCGAGCTCGTTCATCAAACCCGATGTGATCGTGGTTCGTGGCGGTATTGCTGTAGTGCTTGACGTCAGTATAGTGGAAAATTACCGAAGCCTATTTGCCTGGACAAGCAAGATTGCGAAGTATGGCGCCGACTCTCATAATGCTGCTATTCAGTCAGACCTCCATACTTTGGGCTGTGATGTGAATTCTTTTTCTCATTCACTTGGGGTCATCTCTTTTCGCGGTATCATATTTCTCTCTTCAAGCAACGCTACTCTTCGACCGGGGCTACCCTCCTAAGCAGTCACGGATTTATGTCGACTGACTGTTCTAGGTTCCCTAAAAACCTACGACACGTTTATGCGGAGAAGTTGGCGTTAACCGTTGCTACCCCTCTGACAGTTGTCTCACTATAAAGGACATTTTTCTGTTCCGATGCGTGAGACTTGACTGTGATAGCAATTCTGTGCCCTAACGA
This sequence comes from Paragonimus heterotremus, assembly GCA_013368495.1. Classification (NCBI taxonomy): domain Eukaryota; kingdom Metazoa; phylum Platyhelminthes; class Trematoda; order Plagiorchiida; family Troglotrematidae; genus Paragonimus; species Paragonimus heterotremus. The sequence continues at coordinate 941 of LUCH01018524.1, read as the reverse complement.
GCTTTTTGATATTGTAAGACTGACCGCTCACCTATTTTGTTTTTATCGTTTTTTTGTGTATTTTTTTCTTATTCTAAACCCCGTTTGTTATATACGGCGAAAATAACTTTTCATTTGCTGACTGGCCCATTAACTCTTTCTATTCTTGAGAGAGAACTTACCATTTTTTCAGTGTTGCTAACTACGCAGCGTCTCACATTTGACAGACAGCTTGTTTTCACATTCACCTTTTTACATATCTGTTACTCAATTTTGGTGTCACCGTTTGTTTTTCCCTTGAACGAAGATGTGTATATTGCTTTTCAAAATAAACGACAGTAATAATATTGGTTCAGTCATATTTTGAAGTGTAATTAATACAGTCCTCGGCCGGCGAAGGACAAACATGTACACTGTACGTTCGTATACAGAATAAATCGCCACGGTCAGCTAAAAACATCTATCTGATTAGGACCTGAAACAAAAATGGTGTCTCACACTGGTGACACTTTTACATACACCGCACACTGACTCAACACCCATAAACACTCAGAATGAAGGATGCAATTTGGTATTACTCGCTTCAAGGTGGCGGTGGATTACAGGTGAGCTGCTGATTACCATTCACTCGAATAGCCGAGAATTCATCGAACTGAACCTGTTGACCGAAAAAGACTAGAAAATTGGGCATTGAGAGTAAACATGTTCGTTGTAGGTCTTCGGAAGTACGATCAAGGAAGAACAGCTCATTACGTTTGAACGGTTACCAAAACTAGCTTCTATTTTGTGGATGTTCGTGCCATCGTCAAATTGCGCGCTCTCACTCTGTCTTGAACCCTCATGAGTCTACTCTCCTATGCACTTCCCGCAGGTGACATCGTAGTGCAGTGGAGTTCAGCGATCGTAATATACCACTGATACCGCGGCTATTCAGTAGCAGACATATTTCTTGACAACCTACA
>LUCH01018523.1:0-13529 GCA_013368495.1 Paragonimus heterotremus | reverse complement strand
TTGATATAAACGTAAAATATACTTGCACGCAATAATAACTGGCCTTTTTCGAAACACGCGCGTCTGATATGAAACTGTATCCCAAAAGTTATCCGCGAATTCGCGGTGACCTTGGAATGTAAAAATACACGCGCTAAAATAAACCTCGATACGAAACAATGAGTGATATGGAGGACAGGGCCCCTTGAGGAAAGGATCACTCACGGGATGTTCAGTAGCGCTTGGGAGTATTCGAGGTGACCCAAGCAACCCGGGGCGAAGCACTGGAACTAAAATATAATTCAACAATGGAATGTGTTTAGTTGGCAGCTAATCACTGTCGCTATGGGAGAAATAACACATGAGCGCAGTAGAGTTCATTCAAGAATGTTGCGTCACTAGGTTTTATCAAGTGAAGCAGAAATTTACAGTATGACCTGGTGCAGTAGTTGCGTGACATCAGCAAAATGAATTACAATGCACCCAATTCATCACAATTGTTGTAACGCGCCGTATTTAACGGGGTGACGCGGAGCCGGGGCTGGCAACAGACCTCTCTCTCCGGAACGAGAGGGAATTCCAGAATTTCCAGTTCTCAACCAGCGATCAGGATGACTTAAAAATGTATTTTATCAGCTTCGGTGACCAGTTAACTGCAGAAATCCGCTCATGTCGTAGGTTGTGTCGGTGCCATTCAAGCGGCTGTAGTGAACATGTGGGTATGCGCTGGACACTCGCCCACGAACAATATAGGACGCCTTTTCTGAAGAGCAGTCAAAACGTAGTCCCAACAGGCATCGAACGAATGGAACGCAGTAGAATTTGGAAATAAACCGTATATTCCCAGCAATGTTTGGAAGTGCGATAAATACTTGGTTCTAGCCTAGTCTGAGACCAACGACAGTAACCAAGTGGAGAAAGAAAAGAAGCGTGGGACTGAAACAGTGACAAATATTTTTCAACACATTCATGAGAAACATGCTCGGATGTGCACGACCATGGCAGATAACGCGGCGCAAAACAAAAAATGGATGTATAATAAGGCAAACATAAAATCTGTCGACAAAAGAAAGCGCAATCAAAGGGATAGGGTCACAGTTTATAACGTTTGTGTGATGACTGTAAATCACAACTGAACACTGCATGCTATTGCTGTTTTACCGCATGAATAATTACATCGTACAGATACCGAATACATTGCAATTCCGTTGACTGACGTGCTACGTTATTACTACTGCGTAGAAGCTAGCTCTGGGTTTGAGCTAAGTACATTTCCGATTACCATTACGTATTTCTAATTACTGCAATTTGATGTACGCACCAGGAAAGAAGATAGTTCGCCTGTTTCACAGATTCAATCCATAAGGTGAGATGTTACATTAGTTTATCTTTTACAATATCAGGCAAAAGACAACGTTTCAAGTGTTTCAAGGTTACGCCAAGAAATACGAACAAATGCATCTTTAAAAAGTTACGCTGATATTTAATGCAAATTCAGTCGGGAAAATGTTGAAATAATTCAGTGTTAGCGAGAAAGGACGGAAAGCTTCAAAATCTGGCGGAAAATTAAACATACTTCAGCGGAAGGCTGTAGAGATTTTCCTATTCCGTTTACAAACGATATTGCGCTTCTGTACGACTACCCTCTGAACCAGCTTCACATGTTGCTCAAATTGATAAAAGTGACCCCATAATACAATTCAAATTTTGTGCACGTCAATCTGCTCTTCCTTCCGTTACGCAGTCGGTGAACGTTACTACACGGATCCGTCATCCAAATTTTTAGCTCCATTTTACTACGAACATTGTCGCATCCAGCATCGCGCTTCTGCACTCCACGGCAACTCTGTGATTATACCCACTTCTGGGTACTGGTAATTTGGATTATTGTGGTGGTCATCTGGAACACTTTTGAACAATTTCCTGCGAGTCAAATTCTTTTTGATCACCGTAACTTGCTGGAACCTTGTAATTATTTTGTCTCACTCGTTCATTTCGTTATCACCAATAGCCTAGTGAGGTACACTTTCGTTTACCTGGTCTATTCAGCAACTCATCTTGACCACTACAAGACTTCGTCGATTACTTCAAAACGTGAAAAAGTTGAAAATCTCATGAATCGCTTGGTCAATATAAAGCTTGGAGCGTCCGTTCCTCGCAAACATTTTCCTTGCATGACGGATGCTCGTGGGAATAAAAACGAACGCGGTCTTACTTGTTAAGTAGGAGAATTTTGAGTGATCACAACTGAGATTATTCCGACTGCATATATATAAGGAACTTTGCTGCATTAGCCGGTTGACTCCGTTAACTTCTAGCTTCCCAAAAATCTGTTTACTAGCGACATTGAACACATTGATGACGCGAGGCTCGCAAGCCGAGAAATGAGATTTGTATTTGATGATTGCTGATTAGTTTGACTAACTCGATTTAACCGACGGCTGTACATTTGAGTTTGAAGGAAGCGGGGAATGTGAATAACAATGAGAATTATGAAATAAAAAATACGGTACAAAACGATACATCATATTCAATAGGGGGGTAACGTGCATGTTATATTTTCTTGACAAAAACTTTATGGGATATAAATATTATTGTTTCTTCAACGAAGTTTGTAATATTTGCAAGCGATTGTTATGGTACTCCGCGATAACTGAGTAATCAACATCTACTACCGGAATGATTATCAAGTGATGATCAAAATTCCGTACGAAATTTTGATGTACGTTTGTTTTGTAAGGTCAGTGTTGGAGCTGGAATCTTCATTTCATGGCACACAAGGTTTACTGTTGGTCAACGTGGAGTGTTTCGGGGCAGAGAGAACAGAACACAATATGAATTGAGGTTTCAATGAGCCTATTACGATTCTTTGACGTCAGTTTGTTTTATAGGGTAAACGGTTAAACTAAATCTGTATTCAATAGCACACAACAGGTACTAATCTTTAATGGAGAGGGTTTGAAAAAGGAGAGACAACGCACGAGGTGAATTGGGGTTAGGATTGAATTGTTTGAGGCAACCAAGGGAGTTTTCCCCCCAAAGTTTTTTGCGGAGAGTTTTGCATGCCAGCCAAGTAAATCGCCAATAACATTAATTGTAGCCTGATGGCCTGTCCCGGTGAACAGATTATTACGAATGGGCATACATATAGTATGTGGAGAAAGTGTATATATGAGATATAATTATATTTTCCTCCCTTTTCGTTCTAAGTACAATTCTATATAGGAATGTTCTACTAAATTTACTATAAGCTTGAATTTTACATGACTACCGGTCGTAGACCGTGGGTTCCTGAGCTGCCGTGTTCGGGGAAATTGTTTTACCAGAAAAAATCGGTTTAATAGCTTGGCAACTGGTGCAAAAATTGAAATAGTCACAGTCTGTGTCATGGTCTCATATTTTGTCGTCTTAACTGACCGTTAAATGAAAACCGCCTTATCGTAACTGTTTTTCGAAAATCGATATGGCTGCTGTTGTTGTGGTCGATTGCTTGTGGCAATTTTAACACAAGAACGATGGGTTTTTTAAAGTTGCCTCCTAATTTTTGTTATTTGTTTTTAATATTTTATTTCCAGCTGTTCGTTCATTATTTGTAGGAAGTAGATTATATCGCGACTTTCAAGGCGATGTTTAAGGAACGCGAACTTCGCAGTTTCTTACAAGAGGAGGAGGTGGGTTTTATTTACGTTGATGGGACGAGACGTAGGTCGAAATCTGCTCCGAAGTACCATAAGGTGGGGTGACATAGCTTCCTGAAAACCGTACAGAATTATTATCGTCGTACGAAGTACAAGTGACGTAGGAGTACATGCAGGAGTGTGCGGCGGGTCTAGTGAGTTGACCTTTGTTAGTTTCTACGACTCAGTTCTCGTGACACATGCTGCAGATCACGATTTCATACGGTCCGACGAGATGCATGTCTAGTTGTGAGCTCTTTTGAGTTGGAGCACAACCACCCTATCAGTCGTCTGCTATATGATTCCCATCCAACGAACCGTGGAATCACCGTTGATGAGTTGAAAGAATGCAGGAGTCTGTTCCAATACAGTAGACCAACTGCTGACATTGAGCAGTAGGTGGGGGATGTTTACGAGAATTTTGTCACAACTGCTGACGTCGGAAACATCCGCCGCAAGTTAAAGCCTGTAATATCAAGTGAGTTTTTCACGTAATCTTGGTCACGGAACGTTAGAGAACCTTGATTAGGTGCTGTCTATGGTTAGTGCGATAGGTGTGGTGCGCACTACGAGGAATGAAGACAACAGATATATGCATACCTGCTTCGCCCAGCGAGCGCAGATTGGACCATTCCGACGTTTCCCACATGTTGTGTGTGTGGATGTCACTCATTCACAAGTATGTCATTGTATACTTCCTCATACTTTGGAGGCTGGAAGTTATATCGATTCCTCGTAACAGACGGTATGGGACACGGCCGGCCCGTGATGTACGGGTATGTTCGCGGTGAGAAATATGCTTCACTACGTAGACTGTTCGAAATTTTTCGGGAACTGATGGACGAGCCGATTGCGGTGAAAACATTTGTCATGGATAAGATGACTGCGTAAATGAGGGTATCCCATGTGGTGTTCGGCTGCAACATCTTGCTGCGTCACTTTAATGTACGTGATGCTGTACGCAGGCATATAAGTGAGTGAAATTCGTCCGTCATATTTGTCAAAAGATGAACCCTTCGCAGTCGTCATCTCTTCCACCGAATGGCTACGGTAGACCACGAGGAAAAATAAGTCGCACTCGTACACTGTTTACCGTAGGTTCAAACGTAATTTGCATATCATGGGTCGAGCGGATAGGAAGTTTCTGGGTAGTTTGTTGTGTGATTGGCTGTACATCAAGTCGAAGTGAGTCATCGACGCACAAAGCGACGCCCACACGTGAGTGTACGTTTCACCGTAAAATGTGGCATTCATGCATACACATTCTGTCGGTGTTTCGGAAACATTTCTATCCCTACGGTAAGGTCTTGCTTAGTTTTCATTTCCCTTTACAAATGTCACGCCCCCATTCACGAGCCGTGGCTGGCAGAATACAACTTGCCAATTCGACGGTTGGTAGGCCCACAGCTTCGGTCGCTTGCTGCAGACAATTTAAACCGTCACTAAATAGCCCTTTATCATGTACTTGAAAAGCTGCATGACTGCAACAGCCACACGGTGGTAACTTGCTTTAACACCACCATTGTTTTTGCCAGTAAGATAGTGGAACGAGCTAAGACTGGCTTACTTTTATACGACTTCCCCACGGGTTCAGCTACAAGCGGTATCCGGCCGAGGTAGGTGAAGTAGCCTAAAACAGGATTGCCGTGTGGACACTGCGGTGACTCCTTATAGATGAACAGCTATTGCTGTGATGCAGATCGGCCGATTTGTCACTCCAAATGGCAGACATGAACGAGTATCCATTTTGTGGCAAACAGTTTCAACTTCAGTCGCCTGGTAAGTGCACGTTTCGAATCCTTATTTTTGTCAGTTCCCTCTACTTCAGCCGTAGTTCGCATTTCCCCAGTGATTATAGAAAGCAAGCCCCGCAAACCACTCACAACCGATGTCGACTTAGACTGGTCCGCTGACAGTGTACCGCTTGCACACGGGTCAAGGAAAGCGCGAACCTACATCAACTGGAGCGATTATCCTGTTGATCCAATTGAAGAAAGTGTTTCTTCATATATGCGTGCACAGATTTCTTGCAGATATCAGATGCGACGAACGACATGATGATGAAGAATTCATCTGATACACGGTTTCAGTCATCCTGGGGGACACCCATGACACATGAAAACCGAAGGGTGCATTCTGTGCCGAAAAACGTAGACGTAGTATGCACACTTATCTGCAATTACCAAGTACATAATTCAACATTCTATCCCCACGTTGTCGCCCCTAGTGACTTCGCTCGTCCACCCATGTGTTTCAGCATAAGGAACGGTTTAGCGTAACGCGTAAGGTAAGACGAATGGACCGAGCAGTTGAATGTCTGAACAGGGAGTACAGTTCAGCAAAACTCGTAGTGTGGGAGAAGTGTACGGTGTAGTTATAAGTGTCTAAGTATGGAGTACAGTTCGGTATAGTCTGAGTGAACTGGACGGAGCAGCTGCTGATGTGGACGCATACTTCACACTTAGGCGTTGATCATACCTCAAGTCAACTGGACATAGCAGCTACCAATGTCAGCGCACCGCGCACAAATCGCATTAACAAACGCGTAAAAGGATGTCAACGTATATTATATATTTCACAACATTTTCGTATGAGGCAAGGTGAACAGCAGTTTGGCAATCACGTTTCCAGGATAACGTTTTCGCCGAATGATCTCCTGAAGGTGTGACTAGAATTGCCGTTCGTTTGATCCAGATAGAGCATGAAAGTGCCTCTTAGCAAAGGACAAAAGATTTCCCATATTTCGTGGGTGGACCACGCTGTTCTCAGGATCTACGTAATATTTTAAATGATTGATCGTACACTGCTCGTATTCAACTACTTCACCCAATGCTCTATGGGTTCTCTGTTCGTCAGTGTTTGTCATGGTGGTCGTCTGAAAGCGGAAGAATTAAATAATGCAACCGGCTTACTCGGACGTCGTCGGGTGAGAAATGATAAGTGGACTATGTTTCATCAGTTCACAGGGCAGTCCACCACGAACGCTGTGAATGTTATGCTGTTCTTGAACGCCCGGCGTAGCAAAATTGTGAATGATTTCCTAGGCGTGAAGCGGGTAGTTCCAAATATGGAATCTTTTCGGACGAAACAATGTCCCGTACACTGTTCAAATTTCCGTCCGGTTGACTCAAACTATGATCAACGCCTAATCATACAGTATGCGCTCACACTAGCAGCTGCTTTGTCCAATTGACTTAGGCCAGGATCAACGCCTATGTATGTAGTATACGTTCAAACTGGTAGCTGCTCCGTTCTGTCAAATTAGGCCATGATAAACAATGACAAGAAGAGTACGAGAGAAATCAGAATAAAGGTACGTTTAGTCCGTTGGGGATAAGTTATATTTATCTCCTTCAGTTCTGGCAAAAAGTGAAAAAACATACTGGCAGTGGTTAGTGATGTATGCCGCTGGCGAAAACGTAGACGAACATTCATCGGAATCATAAGCGTCCATGATACAAAGATAGAAGGGTTGCGGCTGAGATGGTAGAAGTGGTAACCAATGTTTTCGTCGGATAACTAACGGACATCATAGTTGGCTACCATCTGTTAGATACGTGAGCACTGACTCGTGTACACATGGCAAGCTTTATTCAGGCATAGTCAATAAGTAATAAAAAACAATACGAACGCTGTTAATGATAGAGTGGGACGTGTTACCCGCGTTTACTCCCTACCGTGGATAGAAACAACCACGTGATAACATGGACCATGTTCCACCGGACGAACTTTGAGGGAACCAGGCTAAACACATAACACAGAGATACAACTAACCAACAAACGTATGGGCATGGCTTCCATCAGGAATTACTGTGATATGTTGTGTATAATGCAATGCAAACGCAATGCGGTCAAAAATTACAAATTTAATTATATCTCCAATACCACGCGAAATTGAGCATTCCTTCGAAAGAAAAACATGCATCACATCACGAAAGTTTCGCTGGAAGCATTTTCAGAACGTAAAGTTGACCAAGAAAGCCAACTTGATACTCTTGCCGAAAAAAATGAAATTTTTCTCAACAAAAGTGCGAATATGGACAATTTCTGGGTATAGCTGATTTTTTCCATAGCAACGCAGCTATTATACTCAATGAAATCTATATGTTTGTTGCATGATACGCATTTTAATATATCAAAAAATTTGGAAATCTCTTCTCGCGCCTAAATGGCCGTTTTTTAATTCGCTTCGACCCTGAAGCACCATACTGGCGAACTACACACTTGCCGTTATGAGTGTCGTAATGCTTCCAGCTGAGAGTTCTTTTCTCCGTAATTCTTTCAGCAGGTAACCTCGTCTCCATTTCAGCGTACACCCTGATTTCATGGAAGGGTTAACAATAGTGGTACCAATGGATGATAAAGGTGGTAAATATAACAAATATAACAAACCTACTTTGTAGCAGGTTTATAAGCATTTCTCACTTTGTAATTTTATAAAAAGCCTTGTATTCATGTTTCGACAACCGTACGATTGTCGAAATTATGATCACGCTTTCCTGCTCAATTACGTCCAAATTTAAATAAAAGCATGTGGTTCCACGCCCATGACATCGAGCTTCATTGTATTCTACCTTCAGTTTTCTGAAATAACCTAGAATGTACCTTTGAGTTATTTTTCCATTAACCCCTATGTCACCGAACTACTGCACACTCCTTGCTTACGTCTTCGGAAGAGTAAGACAAAGAAACCTTCAGACGACAGAATTCCGACATTTTGGGAACTGAAACATGTCACAAAATTCCAACAACTTCAGTAGCTACAAAATATTTTCTGACTATAAGATAACGGAGACACTCACGGTCTGCCGATTACACACAGCTCACCTTTATATTGTTCGACATCCTTAGCAATGGGTGTACAGTGACGCACATGCATAAAATGACGCGGTTTCGTGACTACTCAACGAACCAAGTGCTAGATGGGATGAGAGTAAACGGTGTATACGCAATAAACAACTTCAGGCAAGCCGCTTTAGATGAGAGCCTGATAATAGCGACGGGTACATACGTTACGTGCTGCCGACGGCCAAATGTTCTCCGGACCACATTCAAAAAGGTCACCAGGAGGTGCACAAAATTTGTAAATAGACACTGTTTCATGATTTGAGAAATTTGTCCGAGACTACTTTAAAACGTTGAATGCTGTTACTAGCTCTTATTTCATTCCGAAGTCTATTCCAAATACAGGAATGCATTACAATACAGAAGTTGGCTGGTCTCTTTTTTCGAGCTAACAGGATTGGCAAAGTGAAACGCTTGTTTCCTAGGAAGTGCTATGTTGGGAATGAGCGGCAAATGCTGTGGTGATGGCGTCCGAGTGTATCAGTTTATAAAGAAGTGTGAGGTTCAACTTTAATCTTCATAACAACACTAGATCAATGCCAAGTGTTTGACAAAGTTCACTATGGGTGAGTGAGGATGAATATCCTGACAGGCTTTTGGTAAATGATCGTTGAAGATTTTTTAACACGGGCCTATCAGATTTGCGTAAGTGGCAGTAAATGAAAGTAAAATACTCAAGTTGAGGTCGAGCGCACATTTTGTAAACAGCTTCGCATCCGGTAAACTGAATGTCTTTTTGATACAGCCTACTTTTCTTCCCGTTTTTGCTACCTGAAAGCGTACTTGTTCAGAAAAACTGGAGGAGCCTGAATGCCATACTCCTAGATCTTGAACGGATGTGGCGGTGTCAATATGATGACCATCTAGTGAGACAGGTCAATTGGGTATTTGGCAACCATAAGGGATAATGTTCGATCCGTTTGCTGAGAACTTCATGGGACAGGTTTTGCACCACGACTCTAGTGGTGCCAAGTCCTGTCGTATATTTTGTATACACAAGACGAGACTACTGGGCTGGCGGAATGTGTAAACGATTTTGATATCGTCAGCAAACAGGAAAAGTCTGACATGCTTAGTAACATCGCATACGTCATTTATATACATGTTGTAAAGCAGTGGTCCCAGGAGGTTTTCTTAAATCACCTCACTGAGCAGTACACTCCAATTTTGACAGTCTGGGTTCTGCCTTCAAGATGGGATGAAATCCAGCTGTACAAGGGGTCTTCTATGCCAAGGGATGCTACTTTGATTAGCAGGCGCCCGTGGGGCACACGGTCAAAGGCCTTTTGCATGTCTAGGAGTATGGTACTCACCGCACTTCTTGCACCGGCAGATATCGATATATGGTTTGAGAATTTCAACTGACGTGTCATGCAAGAGCGCTTACTAAGGAAACCGTGTTGCAAAGGGTTTAAAGGGTTTTGTGACTTTAAAAATTCGACAATGGGCGCTTTCACTATCCTTCAAAACATTCTTGAGCAGATTGGTGTGTGGTTTATTGGACGATAGCTACTAACGTCCTGCGTTAGACCACTACTGTAGCGAAGCACTATGACTGACAGCTTCCACCGGGGAGGAAAGATGCCCCCGATTAAAGTGATAGCGTAAAAAATTCAGTTAGAGGATGGGTACACCCCCACCTCCTTGCTTGATGGTGACTGATGGCATGCCATCAAGTCAAGGGTGGGTTGTGGGTTTAATGATAGCCAGCTGTGAGCGGATACTTCTAACATCACTAGAAATATTGCACAGAACTTCTGTTGCTTTCAACGGAATAAGGGGTAATACTGTGTTCTCCACGGTAAACGCAGCAGCAAAATGTGAGTTGAAGAGTTCACATAGTTCAACGAGGTCATCCACAACCGTTTTATCTTTGGGAGTTCCAACATTTCTGGAAGGGTCCCTGGTGGAATTCCTCCGTCTTATCAGTTGCATTAGTTTCATGTCCATCTGCTCCCTGCCAGGCGCGAGGTTCTCTTTGTTTGTATAATGCAATGTATGTTCAAACATACTGCTGATTTTCATTACTGTGGAGAAATTCAGTGTTCTTCTGTGTATCGACTTATGTGATTTAAGTTTGTCGGTCTCCTTTGTAGTTAGGATTTTGCCTTGTGCATACGAATCAACACGTTTTGACTTTATGGGGGTCAAAATATCAGTACAAAAGTTGAAGCGTTTGACAGATTTCTCCGTTGCTACGTTTGAGTCTGATGTAAGAAGGAACTTATTCCAATTTAAGGACCTTAGTATGGAGAAGAAGGTATTCCAATCGACGTATTTGATCGGACGGTAGAATAGAGTTGTCGGTCTGATAAATGCACTGAAGTCAAACTGACACTCGACGATATTATGGTCACTTCCTGGAAATTGTTCCAGGACGACTATCTTTGCAGACGAGATACCTGTGGTGAATATGCGATATAAAATATGCCTTTGTCTGGTTGTCGCTTAGGCGTGTTGGTTCCACCTATCCGGTTAAATGCAAGAAAAAAAATCACCTTGCTTTGCAGGAGCTGTGAATGAGGTCCAGAGGATAATTGGATTGTTAAAGTCACCTCCTATTAGTTTGTGTTCGCAAGGCATGTTTGATACATGACTTATCGCCTCTACAAGGCCATTCAAGTCACTGCTAGTAACGTTAGATGGTCGGTAAATACATCCAATGAGTAGGTCGCGAATACCTACAAAGGTCATTAACCAGGGATGTTCTATTTTATTGAGACTAAACTCATCAAGTGTGGCTGCGAAAAAGCTGTTCTTTTTAATAAATGATGCATCCGTCGCCTCGTCCTGTGAGACGATCTCTACGAAATCTTTTATATCTCATGAGGCTTATTTGCTTGTCCGGATTATCAGGGAAGCACCACGTTTCAGTGACGAGAATAGTATGGGGATTATACGAAAGGGCAGAAGATCTAAAAATGCGTACCTTACTTATCAATAACCTTACGTATATGAGTAATAAATTGATGAAATTCTTTGTCAGGCACAACATTTAAGCTGCCGAAGGACTGCATGACAGATTGGGGAAGTGAGCTGCAAAAAATCATATGGAGAGTTCCAGTCTGTATGCCTTCTCTCGTTTGATATGCACACGTCCGCACAACGTACTTCTAACAACTTCTGCAGAAGCACGTGACCCTATAATGCAGCTCCCAGAACAACTTCGAGATATCTCAATGGCACACATACCTTGTGCTTTCCAGGCAAAATGAAACGCTGTTCAGAGAGTAACTGTTGCAGGCAGATACTTCTCTTCGGTTGTGAACAGTTCTATTAGCAAATCAAGAAAGGCGGCATCTTCGCGGTCTACCTAAGATGGTCAGAGATGTATGAGCAGCGAGAACATAGATATCCCTCTTCGACTCCGGCCTTGGTGGTTGGTGCGAACAACGTTGACTTCATCCTCACACGGTGTCCAGCTCCGGTGTTTTCCTTATTATCTGCGGGTGGGTCATTAGAGGCTGTTTTATCCATACTCCCACCTGTCCGTCTGTTAAGTTCTAGGGTATTCTCCCCTGGCAGCAGTAGAGAGATCAACCTTACCGGCGTACAGCATGTATTTGAAGCAGACGGATCCCATATAACACTCACCTGGTTATCAATTAGCGAGTTTCGGGAGAACGCAGTCTGACACTAGCAGGACGACTGCTCAATCAACGGAAATTCAGATGGTCGGAATGGCTTTCCTCGAGACAATTGTAAAGTCTAACAGTGATCGATATAAGCACTGCTAACGGCTAATATGTCCGTAGAGTTTTCATTATTTTGTGCTACATTTTGCTAACGTTGCGTAACTGTTGCATCAGACCACAGTAAACACTTCTATTGGACTTGAGTAAAGAATAACAACGCAACACGTTCTCGAATAAACTCTGCTACACGTGCTCGCTGGTTGCCATCCAGTTTAAAACATCCTATCTGTTGGATTACCTTTTAGCTCTGTTACTGCACATCCCCAGCTACGTGTGGAACCATCCAAATACTTACCAGCGTCATTAGTCGCCTCACGAACATTGTCGATCTTTGGTCAGTCGAGTCCTTGACTTCACCAGTTATTTTTCTATCGAGAATTATTGTAGTTCGCACATCTGTTTCATCACACACCCATCCGTAGTAGATGTCGCACCGCAACGCCAAAGTTCTTTCTTTGACGTTGTTCTCACATTTTAGGAAGGGCCAGGACGCTTCTGCTGAGCTGCACTTCATGCGCGGATAATTTAATTCGAGGGGAGAGTAAAGAAATGAAATTGATTCCCTAAACGTAACTTTATCTCCAAAATTTGGAGACCCATACCCTATTGACGTGGCTACTTATACTGCGTTTGTGGGGACGGTTGTGCCCATGATGAAAAGTTGGTGAGCACATTTCCTGCCTTCATTCATTCCTTTTTATCATCCACTCTTCTTCCAACATTAGACTCCAAAATACCAAGATTTTCCTAAACTAAACGTTAATTTCGGTGTATCAATGGGACCAAAAAGAGTCCATTCATCAAACTTCGCTTCTACACAATTTGTTTTTGTTTATTCCCCGCTGTTGGAAGGTTTTCCGTGTGTACCCTTAGACCCGCTAACGCTTTACTTGTTGGAAATTGCATGGCCTGTCGCGTTTGATCGCATCCACACAGATACTTAGGTTCGGACCCTGTAATTTTGGTAAATTAAACAATGGGGCACTTTTCCATTTTCATTTTCTAATTTTGGCAATCGTGTAGCTCGACTGTATGGTGTTTCAAGGTCGAAGCGAGTTGAAACTATCCACCTGAGGGCGAATCGGGGTTTCCTGAACTTTCTTGTGTGATATTAAAATGCATGTTCCAAGACAAATATATAGATTTTATCAAACATAATAGTTGTGTTGCGATGAGAAAAAATATCTACACCCAAAAATTGTCCACATTTGCACCTTTGTTAAGGAAAATGCTTTGTTTTTTCAAGTTCAAGGTCAATTTGCACAGGACGAAATGGCTGTCGCCAATCGAGCGTCCAGAATATTTGCACCGGAATGCCAGAGAACAGCACCCA
>LUCH01018522.1:0-13475 GCA_013368495.1 Paragonimus heterotremus | reverse complement strand
CTCCTTCCTCTCATTTTTCTTGCCCACAGATTATTCGACTATCAAAACGGACTCGAAATCTAAAAACGGAATCTGAAATATCCGTCATTCCCGCTTCAAGTGGGACAGTCGCAGATCTGGGTGCTGTTCTCTGGCATTCCGGTGCAAATATTCTGGACGCACGATGGGCGACAGCCATTTCTTCCTGTGTAAATTGAACTTGAACTTGATTGGGTTTTAATGGGATTATTCTAAATAAACGGGGAGTATTTTTTCTATATTTTTCAGTGGAGAATTTTTTGTATGCCGGTCAAGTAAACCGTCAATACCAGCCTGATGGCTTGCCGGGGTAAACGGTTTGTTACGGGTGGGCATGTAGATAAAATTTATGAGACGTGTGCGAGTTATGGTTCTTTTTCTTCCCTTTTTGTTTTGCTCTAACTATAACTGCACATTAGTTTATTCTACTAAATTTACCACCTAATAAAGCAAACGCACACAGTGTCCATAAAATTGCTTGAAGTCGGTGCATAATATCGGTAAGAGCAGACCCTAGGGAGCATCAGCTTACTCTTGCAAAAGCCATCGTTAGCAGTCCAAAGTGGTTCTATGGATAGGTCGTCTCCGTTACGGGTACACCGTAGGGATCCATACTAGGCCCTTCGTTGTTCTCATCACTCGTGAACGACTTACCAGCTGTTAGTCAATCCTCCTTGCCTATGCTTGTGGACAACATCAAAGTCTGGCATACTTTACGCCTTCTGAAGACTCTGCTCAACTACAACGGAATTTCAAGGCAGTGCATCGATGATCGGTAGAAACCAGCCTTCCATTCAACACTAGTAAATCGGAATTGATGCATTCACAGCACGACAGCAGCATAAACTACCGGATTACGGTAATAACCACTTACTTTTAGTCTACAAGACCACTGAATCAACGGTAGAGAAAGCACACCCCTATGGAACTGTCGTGTGACCGACCTAATTCGTGAAATGGACTTCGGGCGAAATCGTGGTCGTTTGCGTGATTGCAGCGGCTAGTCTCGTAGACTTTCTGAGAACTGTTTTTTGGGTTTCAGACATCCTTTGGAAGGATTGTCACAGCTACAAGACGCCTGCGGTTGGGTTGCCTGCTGAGGAGAATAACTGTGATGCACCTGGTCGGCCAACCCTACCAGACCAGTCAACGGCGTGTCCCCCCTAAAGCAGTCAATGTGTGGCTGAGTTTACGTGAGAGGTTTTGAAGCGCAACTCGCGCAACACTGGTTTGTCGACAATCTGCCTGTTCGCCAGCTCAGTAAGGTGAGGAAGCAAATATTAGGGGGTGCGATCTTCCAATTCATCGCCAGCAAGAGCCTGCGGAAGTTATCCTTCTCAGAAGCTGCTATCCTGTTGATAATGGCTCATTTGGTGGTACCACAAGAGTCCTCAGCTGGACGCTCATAGAATATATCTGAAACTTCGGCAGCCACGACTTCAGGTAAGCGACTGAATTGACCATGGCGCGCCATCGGCAGCTTTCTGCGCGGTGTGGTTTGACAAACTTCGGGGACAAAACGAGATTGGGGGGCCGAATTCATATTTACTCCCTTGTCAAATCTGATGAATTGTGCGTTCGATCGACTGTTGGCATACTTTCCCCCAAGGTTATCAGAAGGTGTCGCTCTTCTCTATGGAGAAGCCCCCGCCATGATTAAAGTGTGGATAGAGCATCGGCAAAAGGACCCAGGCTTTACAGTGGCAGATGGCTGAATCCTACGTGCGCCTCAGTCGCCGCTGAGCTATACAAATGCCGTAAGAACGGTCGTTCGGACTAGATGAAACTGTGTTGTTCAAAGCGTTTCCTGGTATGTGTCGGAGTGAGTCCTCCCTAACAGTCACTATCTAAAACTGAAGTGAATGTCACATGTGCCTCGTCGAATCAAAAGCTCTGCAACACATCACGGAACTGACGCCGCACGCGGGTACCCCAGTTAGCCGTATACCGACATTCACCGACGCGGTTGCGAAAGTGCCGGAGGAAGTGGCTGCGAGGGCCTCGATGGATGTAGTTGTGACAGCTTTCTGGGCCCCAGCCACACTGAGTAAAATGAAAACCGGAGATAAACACCAACAAAAGATCAAACCGAGGATGACCATATCCACTACCAGACCCAAAGCCCCAGAGGTTAGCTATGCCCCAAGTGGCCATGCAAACACTCCCGCAAACACTCGGATGTGGGAAACTGCACCGAAATCTAGGAAGGTACACCTACCACGCGATCAGTGCGTGGTAGTATTCAATCTTCCTGACGCTGCCACTCAGAAGTCTCAGTCAAGGCTGCATCAAGATATTGTTGCTTTTCGTGATTTTTGATTGAGATGTACACAGCTGAAGATGAAGATCTACCCGCGAAGATTATCGGACGCGCTATGTTTTGCCTTGGTCAAAAGACGGATGATATTAGCACGTCGTGGAGGCCAATTGAAGTGGTTCTGGGGACTGCATTGTAATCTCGCCTGCTCCTGCGCCGGTCGTCGAAAGCGCGCCAAGGGAACGTGCACACAGCGAGGAACCTGACACCGGCGGATAGTGAACGCCTGACCTTGACCCTAAGTAAACCGCATGATAGAAGGAATAGAGGGGAGTCCGACCTGCTCATCCAGAATTTTCAGGTCAAGCGGAGGAGGCCTTAAGTCTGATGGAAACCTCCCGTATTCCCCATTTCCCTGGACAAAGGGGAGCAGCAGAGTTTTTGGCAAAACTTCCCGCCCTTCCCTTTCCAGGGACGGAGACGGAAGCTTAAATGAGACGAAAATGGTTGACACAAACTTTCGGAGTCCTGCAAACAACTGAACGAGGTAGAGGGATGAGTTGGAAGAAACAGCCACAAAGTCAAGACCACTGCTGCAGGGAGAGTGACGTTTCCTATTCGCGGTAACATTCCCGCTATTCTCGTGCTAGCCAGGGCCAATGATGACGATACTTCTGAGGGTCAGTGATGCAACATGAAAGTGATACCAAAAAGCCCCACCATGTTCGGTGGTATATATCGCCCCCGCGGACCGTTTGCACCTCAACTGTTAGACGTTCTAGAGACTTTTGGAGAAACTCACTACTTCCTGATGTTGGGAGATATCAACGCACCGAAAGTCAGCTGGAAAACATAAGCATGCACTAGTAGCTTAGGTTGTTTTTGGGAGCCTGCTTTGACTGGTCGTTGACGAGCTTTGCTTGTACCAACATGTGGGAGCTCCAACGCGGTTGCAGGCTAGATGCTGCTGCAAGTTGGATTGAGTGTTTTCCGCACCAGAGTCAGACATCAGTCGCATTGATATTTCGCCTCCAGTAGGGAAGAGTGACCATACGCTATTGAATATATATGATAGGCAAGGGGTGATCCGCGAGTAAGACCCACACAGGTTAGGCGGATTGTCTGGAAAATTCCGTCCAAAGAAGTAAGGGAGGCTGTGCTTACATACGACTTGGACGGCAGCACGAAGACAACTGATGCGCACTGTTGTGGGCTTAGAAATAACTTGCCGATTGTCGTGGAACGTCTTGCACCAATGTCTCTTGGCCGTGCCAACTGTAAAGGGCCTCCCTGTTTCGATGGTGAACTGTGTGCGACTCGCAAGTGCAGACGCTGGCAGTGGATAAACTGCCGGGTTGTTCATGGTTCCTACAATGTGCGCTGGAAACCATGGAATGAATGTAATAGCATGAAGCTAAAAAAGCGTCAGCAATAAGAGGGAAGGCTGACCGCGGAATTGGCAACAGCATCCAAGAGGCCCTGGGCGTACATCCGTCGACGGACCAGTATGAAGGCGGAAATCCCGGCACCGATGGATTAGCGCGGAAACAAGGTGGTTGAGGACTGGGATAAAGCTCAGCCGATGGCTAGGCATTATGCTTCGGTTTTCTCTCAGGATAGTGCGCAGTCTACTTTGCTCAACGACACTCCTGCGTGCTTTGTTGAAATTCTATTTAGCGCTGATGAAGTGGAACGCGAGCTAAGGCTGATTGATGCTAGGAAATCTCCCTACCCTGAAAATATCCACCTTCTGTCGTTACGTGAGCTAGCGGCGTAATTGGCTGTCACAGATGGACTTGTATCGGCGGTCTCTGATAAAGGGCAAACTGTCAACGGAGTGCAAACGAGCAGTGTTTGCGTCCATGTACAAAAGAAGAGGACGATCGGAGGCTGTCGGCTACCGACCAGCATGCTTAAGTTACGTGCCTGGTCAGCCGATCGAGCGGCTGATACCGCGTCGCATTCAGAGGTGTCTGGGCCGGCCCCAGATTCTCAGTGAGAAGCGGCACGGATTCCGGAGAGACCGATCTTGCTTGGCAAACTTCCCGCTTGCTAGAGAGCGTTGGGCGGAGGCAAGAGCTAACGACATGACACTGGACTTGGTGTTTCTTGATTTCAGCGAGGCTTTTGACAGAGTGCCGCATAACCAGTCGCTTATCAAGCTGTTAGCGTACGCCGTCAGCTCGCCCATAGTATGTTGGACAGCAGACTTTACAGTGGTAGGTCATCCGCTGTCAGGGTCAACCAACACATGAATGGCTGCCTCCCACAAGAAGTGTGCCACAAGGTTCAGTGATCGGGTCCTTGCTGTTTTTGGTTTTTATCACCGATCATTTGGACCAGTTTAAGTCGACAGTCCTCCTCTTCGCCGACGAAATGTGAGTATAGCAGACAGTCACATTGGACAAAAATAGCGAGGTATCGCAACGGAACTTAGACACGATTTCAACATGGACAGTTAAATGTAGCTTGCCTCCGGATAAAAAAAATGCTCTTTTATGCATCCGGGAGATATCAGGGAAATGAGGACATATCATGTTGGAGGTCACTAGTTAACAGTGTTATACCGAATGTGACCTCGGAGTACTGGTGCCAGAGGCCCTCAAAACACGGGCTTACACAAAGCAGGCTTGCGTTAAAGCTGGGAAATTGCTTGGGCTTACCCATCGATCCTTTGTAAGGGGGTCCAGGGGAGCCTTTTGCACACTTTTCTCATCTCACGTTTCGCCCGGACCGGAGCACGACCACGCCGCAGTGCTCCCCCGTATACGAAGTAAGGCGTCTCAGCATGAAAGAGTGAGGAGGGCAGCCACGCGTTTGTTGGGATGAGAGGTCTCTCTTATAGCCGACGGCCAGAGTATCTTAACACGTACCCTCAATAGTTCCAGGCGGTTTTGCGGTGACCTTATTTTGCTACGCCGCATTTTGCGAGTTGACATGAACGAAGAGCTCAGAGCGGAATTCCCCCTCCAAAATCCGCTCAGATCTCCTGGGCCATTCTCTCACGATTCTCAAACAGTGATCAGGACGACTTTGCTCTGTGTTTCATCTATCTCGACGGGCCGCTAATAGCTTGAATGCACTACCAGCGCAAGTGGTGTTCGAACCCAATGATTTGGACTTTAAGAAGCACGCATATGTGCATATGTTAGCGCACCGGAGGAAGGAGAATGGTTAACACCCTGTCTATTAAATTGTCGGAACTCTCAGTGAAGCAGCCCACACACTGTACAACTGCCGCCTTCTATCGGTAAACAATGAACGGTAAAAAAATAAGTCTGAGACGACCTGATTAAACTTGGTGCGCTGTGAGTGAGTTTGCCGAAAGTCAATTCAGTTCGGTTTCCAGCGCGAAGCGGCTTGAACCAGAAATTCGTCCAGTTTCCCCGCACCAGCGAACTTCTGGGGGCGCCCAGTTTTGCAACCGTTAGAGAAATTCCCCACTTCCATCAGTTACCATGGGAGCTATCATCATGGGAGCCACTGAGGAGTTCAAGCTATCAGCGCCATCGGAGCACAAGTTCACTGTCAGCACCGATGCATACAAGCCCATCCTACAATTGAAATGACACAAAACAAGAGTTGTGTTAAACTAAAGTGGGTTCGACTCCTAAAACTTATACTGTCAAATAGCAAGACCAACTCTGTGGGCAGATAAATAGATAAATATATAAATAAAGGCACTGAATAAGATATAAAGACACTAATGGCAAATGAAGATGAGAAGTCGACTGAACTTAATTCATGGCCAACACTCACCAAGCTTTCTATTGAAGTCTGCCCCCATCAGGGGATACAACAATCTGTGACGGCATGTTTCAACAGCTGGTAAATCGACATGCGAAGAAGCTGGCCCTAGCCAATCTAGCAACCCTGTTCTCCTCCAGCTTGAGACTTTGGCCTCAGAGGTGCGAGTTCGTATGCAGGCCGAACAGAAAGTCCGCTTCACTTCCGATTATTCCCTTAAGAACCTTGAAGGCTTCTATCAAGTCTCCTTCAACCCTCTTTCGCGCGAGAGAATAACTCCAATCTGGGCGAAAAACAACCTAGGGTCTCTACTGCCAAACTTCCCTCATGGCAGTGCACTCTGAGGCAGTTTCTGGTATTTACCATTGGGAGGCAAGTTAATGAAGAGAGAAAATATGTGCGCAAAATACCAGGATTGCTTGAAGAAGGGCGGAAATGTAAACGAAACGGCAGTATTGCATGAGCTCACCATGTTGTAGAGTAATAGCCCTCTACATATGTCTGACGACAAATAGCCAGTTCAGAACGCAGTCCCCGAGTAGCTCACTATAAACAACCTCGATCTACGTAGAACAGGAGCACCGGGGAGGAATGACGCGCACGCAGAAAATGTATTATCAAATGGAACTGATTCAGACAGGGGGTTTTCATCCTGTGCAGGAAAAACGAATGTAGATTTCATAAAAAAATAAACTGAAGTTAAATTCAACTTGACGAATATTTGAAGAAAAAGAAAAACGATTTTATCGCAACAGTTTTCTCCATGGAAGCCTTAAGTCTACTGCAGAAGGTTTTAAAGACTCTCCAGTTACCTCTGCTGCACGGAATGTACCCCAGGACACTACTGTCATTGACATACCATCCACTGCATCAACAGAGCAATACCTCGTGACGCCACAAGGACTCACCGGACAGCACGTTTGGCAAGTTTTATTCGTCTTGTTCTTTATATCGTTATTTTTTAAACTTTGCAAAAGTCGCAGATTAGTTAGTTTGCCAGTATGGGACGTGCCATCAGTCCGACTACCGGCGTTTGCTGGCAGTGTTCGAAGGTAGTAAGACCTCGTAGCAAAGCCATGACCTGTGGCTTCTGTAACCACTGGGTTCACTGTAGGTACGACCCCGAGTTTCCGTTAAACTTGTACTCAAGGCTCCGAGACTCACCCATCCCAGCTGTCAGATACCATTGTGGGGTATGCGGACTAAACACCTGTAAGCACAGCATCACTCAGGATGAAGGCAGAACGAGTTAGTCAGCTACTCAGTCTCTACAATATACTGTCCCGATACGCCAAAGCCAGGCAACCTCAGCCCGGCCACAAAAAACAAAGCCCGCCGTCTCCTGTACTGGCAAGTAGACCAGCTTCGACAGGCCGCACTAAGCGGAAGCGTGGTAAACGCATCGTTGCTGTGTCACGGCAAGCCAGTGCGTTCTATCCGCCCATCATAACGAACCAGGAATGCTCTAATCCGTTAGTCGAAAGCCGTGATCACACAACCGTCCCTTAGCTCAGAATGTAAGGCACAAACACTTTCAGGCGTAGTCACTGTCCCGAGTTCGCCGGACATAATCAGCAGCAGGCTGGCCACGTTCAGTAGAATCCTTGGGAATTTCCCAGTTCAACAGCACACTTGTAAGGCCACTTCTGAAATTTAGTATTCAGGCATGTGCGCCATACTGGAACAAAAAAGACGTGACTGCTCTCAAGGCTACTCAGAGACGGGCCGCTAAACGGGTTGAGGGTCCGTTTTCTTTGTCGTATGAAGGCCGTCTCTCGAAGTTGTAACTATTCCTCCTAGCCTACAGGCGTCTGAGTGTGATCTTATATTAACGTACAAAATCTTATGCTCCTCGAGTCACCCCAACGAAAATCTCTTTACACTCGCTGACACTATGAGTCTCAGGGGCCATAAGTACAAAATCTCTATACCACGTAGTACCCTCTTATGCAGACGACATCGTTTTGCTATCCAAGTCTGTTCGACATGAAACTCACTCTCTGCGACGATTATCATGGCAACGTCAGTTGATGCATTTAAAAGGCAACTAGATGACCGGATTACCCCAAGATAGCCGTTGACAGTCTGAAACGTGTAGCCCCATGTACATTCATTGTAGTCATTTCCCTCTTTCGTATTTTCTTATTTTCCCCTTCCCTCCTGGTATGGTTTTCCCTCCCATAGTACACACTGTCGGTCGATCGACCATCGAGTGTCTCACGTTAGTCACTCGTTTTTTCTGTATGACATGACGTATGACGCAACCATTTGCTGTTTCGAAAACAAAAAATAAATACTGTGAACCAGCATTCCTAAAAGAGTGCTTGCTTCTTAGAAAATGTTTGTTTAAACGCACTAGTATACAGTAATACTGGACACGGAAGTTTCTTTTTGAAAGGTCATTTCTGCGTTTACTTGTCGCGCAAGATGGCTGATTGCCGTGTGAAAAAGCCTCGTGGTTTCTCCCGTTCGAATATTGATCGCCTCATCAAGCTAGCGTATGAAGAATGTTGTTGGTAGAGTCCAGGAAAGGATGGAGCTGTTATTATTAGCAGTAATCTGTCAGTGGGTGAGGTTTTGTAGAATAGCACTGGTAAGTTCGTAATTTACAATTTCCTTGCTTCGTTTCTACAGAAGCCGCTGGGAACATTAGCCCACGTGCCGTTGCAGTTGTCCATAAAGATTCCCCAACAAGTTCAACCATGCTATGCACGTCCAACAGCTGCATTGCAACATATGAGGGGCGTGGTACGCAGCAGATAACTGATGAAGATGCGTATGAAGGTGAGGTATACTCTTTAAAAATGAAGCTCTTAATCAGATCACTCACTGGCAACCGTGAGCACATTGAAACAGACTGCAGCAATCGTGGCATTGGAGGTGGCCTTTGAAGCAAAATTATCGCTGAGAGCGACCAGCATCATGCTTTGCAAGTTCAAACAACTGTTGCTTGAGTTGTCGATGAACGCCCGAACACTAATGGGAACACCGCGTGTATGTGGCAGTGGGGTAGTTTAATGGGGTGATTATGTTAATTTTGGTGTGAAGGAATCCATTGAACAGGCGGTCAGAGGAGGACGTGATGAACGGCTGAATTGCGTCCATATGCAACTGCATACCGACGGGGTTAGTTTGTTCACGAGCTCTCGTCAGCGGCTTTGACCCATTTTGGGGAGACTGGTTGTACATAAGACGCCAGTGTTTGTCATCGGAATATTTAGCGGCGAGGGCAAACCGGGAAGTGTGAACGAATATCTTGCTGGCGTTGTCGCTGAGCTGAAGACTGATTTGAGGGAGGGTGATACGCTGTCAAATTCCAATATCCACGTTGATGCAGTGCTGGATTGTATTATTGGTGATGCACCCGCCAGGGCATTTTTCAGGCAAGTGAAGAATCACACAGGATATTACGCTTGTAAGAAGTGCACTGCCTGCGGCGTGTATGCTGACAGTAAAATGGTCTACCCAAATGTGTATTGCAAGTTACGGAGTGATGCGGATTCAAGGTGTGGACAATAGTCCAAACAACATATTGGTGATTCGCCCTTTGAATTGCTGAACAAAGACATGATTACATGTTCCTCTTCTGATCAAATGCACATGGTTTGTTTGGGAATCATGAGGAGAATCATCGCCCTGTGGAGCTCGGGACTGCTACAACGGAACATTCGTGTTGATTTTTAAAGAGATAACCCATCGAATTAGCTTCATCCGCCCACAAATGCCTGCTGAGTTTCCTCGGAAATGTCGTACGTTCTTGGATTATGAACGATGGAAGGCAACAGGATTTCGGCAGTTTCTAATGTACGTAGGGCCGGAATTCTGTTGCACTGAAATGTCTCATAAATGAGAAGGCTTATGAGAATTCTACGAATTTACCCATTTCCGTATACATATTGTGTAGTGCGAAGTGGTATAGGCACTACGTTGATTTTGTGGAGTCCTTGCTATCGAGAACATTGTCGCAGTTTGCGGCTCTATACGGTGAGTCGCAGTTGGTGTTTAATGTGCACTGTGTGAGGCACCTGTGTGCAGATGTGCGAGTGCAAGGAACGCTTGACTCCTATTTGGCATTCCCTTTTGAGTCGTACATGCACCGGCTTCGAAGTTTCGTCCACTCACTGAATTTGCCTGCGTCGCAGATTTCTCGTCGCATTACGAGAAAAATGTATCAGTCGGACGTGACCGTAAATATCGCGATATTGGACGACGCTGCATTTTCGGGCGTACGAGTTGCAACGAAGAAGGCTTCCCACTTTATACTGCGAAATTCCCTGTTCACTGATGGAAAACCAAACAATGTTGTATTAGTGAGAAATTTGTCAGCTTTTATAACATTTGCACTCAAAGGTTTGCGAACCACTGTCACTTCTCCCACACTAGCATACCATCATCTACCTTGAACATCTACGCTTGTTCGCATCTGTTTGTGAACAATAACTGGGTGGGTCGCGAGCAGATTTAGTGCAAGGGATTCCTCTAACCTTTGAATGATCAATATATTTTTCACCCAGTTGTACATACTTCATAATCGTTAAATGAAACATATCACGTCCAATGTTTTTTTTAATGGTACTTTAGTGTATTAAACGAATTCGCATTTAAGCACCTTCAACATTTCAGATGTTTCACGTTGCGAAGTTCGACGACAACACTGTCGGCATTGCTCATGAACTGTGGATTACCAAACCCGGTTACACTTTGTGGCCTAGGGTGAGTAGTAAGTAACACAACAGATTGCTTTTGAAAGGAGTGTCTGCTCCACAGGGAAGCAAACTGTATTGTGTGAAAGCCCATCGAGCCACTGGTAAGTATGATTTATGCATGGTCTTTTTTGTGGACAACTTCCAAACGGCTCGTAGATATGAAAGCTTCCCGCAGCAGCTATCTGACGTTCCATCGACGGATGGCACTGCTCCCATGGATCGTCTTGGCGAACGTAAGATGTACGTCCATCACATATGTTAATGCGATATATTTAGAATACTTGCTGTGGGGTTAGATTTTATAGACGAAGTGGACGGCACTCCCGCGAAAAGACATTATTCCGTGGACTTTGATTACTCTCCACCGCCACCGCTATTGGACATGTCGGTGGAAATACCTAACAGAATGTGTTCACCCCTGAAGTCTGTAGAAAACATACCCATTGCCACCAGGTGAAAAAATTCCTAAAGAATTTCATATCGTGGTATAGTTCCTGCATCGAGGTGCCACCTCTGCAACCCTCGTCCCCTGTGTTTGGATTCAGCATAGACGATCGACCCGCAGGTAATTGCATTCCATGGCAACCCGCCCATTTTCGTATGCACATGGCCCATAGGAATGAGTGGACTGATCGCGTGAGCAATGTGGCCGTTCGCCGATGCCTATTCCAGGACGCTCGGGATGCGCGATGAATTGGCCAACTAACCACGGCGCGCAGCTTACGATGGTTGGGTCACGTACTCCGTGTGCCATCCGATCGTTTACCGTACCGGGCATTATATGCTGAGGCTGCCGACAGTTGGGTGAAACCGCGTGATGGTCAACCAACAAGGTGGTCACGAAATGTGAAGACCTTGACTGCTCCATTGAGCAAAGTGGGTAGGTGTCGCCTGCCTGGCTGGGGTCCTCGTGATCACCCGAACCACTGGTTAGAGACGCAATCCGAGATGGCGATGTGTCGCAGTCAATGGCGTGCCTGTATCCATATCATTTCCAGTCCTTCCACTTAGTCTTCTTTTGATAATTTCCAAACTTCTTAGTAACCTTTTCTTCCAGGATATTCCACGTCACTGTTGAGGTGAGCGGCGGCCCAAGCCACAGCACCTCTTGGTCAGGCCCATGGCTGTCATGATAATGATGATGATGATGAGTGTATCACAAAGGAAGTTCGGAAGTTTCCATAAAATCCTCAATGAAAAAATTAGATAACACTTAGAATAAGCACAAAAGTTGCTCGTCCGTGATCCACCCTAGCCGTGATGTTGACCGTCACCGACCAACTTTCACGAGTTACCAACACCGTGGATAATGTGATCACACAGAACTTTCGCATGAAAGAGGAAATGCACGTTATGCGCCTGGAGCTGAACGCATTACGGTTTCGGCAAGTAGTAGAAGGCAGTTCAAAATCTCTTATGCTTATCGTCCGTTTCCCTATGCACACGGTGGAGGATTTCCAGATGCTGAACATGAAACTAGAGGATGGCGAGACAAACTTGATGCTGGTGACCACATTTTAAATTGCTTTAAAATAATTCGGTTAACTGCCTCTCCAAATTAGGCGGCAGATCTATCACCGACTGCATCGGCAACTTGATGAATTCGACAATGACAGACGACTTGGCCGCAAGTTTTAATTGTCGAGGAGTTAATAATCGATTCTCTCTGGCATCAACCATATTTGCGTCCGCACTCATTGGTAAGTCGTTGCTTGACCGAATGACTTCCGTACGTTGCAGAAAACATTATGAAACGTCAGTTTGCTGGATTGTCTCAAGCGGTTGTCAAAGGAAAAGTACTACGTTGGATACGAAATACGAAGAAAAAAGTATCCAAGGAAGGAATGCCATGTGAACAAACAACGGACGAATGATTGTTTGATAATGTTGTATATTTATTAATGTTCGCGTAAATTTTTCAAAGTTCCAATTCGTCTGTTTCCAATTTGCCGAAATGGTGATATCACTGTAATAAGCCGTCGTGACGTCCTGGGAATAAAGGTAGCAAATAGGTAGTGTTCGTTTAATACGGGATGCGAGAATACTGTCGAAAACCGTTCGTAAAAAAATGAGCGCTGTGGGATATTTTCCCTCGACCGAATAACGAGCGACCACCAGATACACAGTTGTCGCACTCGATAGTGTAGCGACCTCCTAAAACAGCTTCATTTTTGTTGCTATCTTGTACAATTTAACGCCTCTGTATGAAGCATGTTTGTTTAGTCCAACTGTATCCTCTATTTCCGTGGGCATAGAAATTTTTCACTTTTCTGTCCCGCGCGTTGCACGCGGGACGTTAGCTGGCTGTACATTATTTTGCTTTTCGGTCGTCGCAATATATTGAGAGTACTGCGTTGTTCGTGATGTGCTGAATTATTGTCGTTGGGTTACTCGTCGAATCTAGAGCGAGACCCTGTGGGAGTGTTCCTAAAATAGTCGCTCGTAAGTCGGTCGATAGTCACTCGTTAGTAGTTAGTCGGTCGTGCTACTAGGGCTTTCACTGTAATAAAACAAAACGGTGCAACTTCCCTAGGTGCCAAATCGCTGCTAGCTGCTTCAACACGCAGTACACCTCACATACTCACACCGTTTCAACAGTTCACATGATCGGTGCGGACGGACAACAACCGAACTGAGATAGAATCTGCTGTGGAACCACGAACTCCGTACTACTGAATCTTACCGGGTTATGTCGAGGCGGGAATACTACACAAGTTTCATAGTTCCAGCCCCGCAAGAAACCAGTG
>LUCH01018521.1:0-13609 GCA_013368495.1 Paragonimus heterotremus | reverse complement strand
AATGCGTTCGACCGCACATCTGCAATCTGATTGGCTGAATGGGACCATACCACCACCCACGACCATACCATCCGAGCTGGGCCGACCGATCGATGTGGCGTGACGCGCCTTGGCTGCCTTGTTAGAAGATGGGTCTCCTAACAGGATCTACCGACAAAATGTTACTATGATTAGCCACATATCTCGAGAAACCTGCAAAGTAATTACTAGAAATAGAAGTCGACGGGGGCCTAATGACTAAAGTTGATAGGATAGTGGAAAGAGAGGAAGATCAGCAGTAGCTGCTGTATGCAGCAGATAGGGCGATCCGGTTTATACTGTCAGACGGCCGACGAAGTATGGAATTATTGATGTTGTGTGTCGTCATGTTTGTATGTGAGCTGAGGTATTGCTTAGACGCCAAGAGTTAGATAAGAGAACGATTAAAGTTTTCAACCGAACTATTTGGCTCAAGGGCCGGTACCGCAAGACAGCGGTTAGATGGCAGCGTCGAAACTGGTATTCCTTCTGGGAAAAAAAAACAACTTTCCTCCAAGGCCCAACCTGGAGTGCCACGGGACTGTAGTTTCTCAGACCCCTACCTGTTGGCTTGCTTGGTATGAATGACTGTCGGTGTAATCGCCACATCGTCCAATTTAGCCCAATAGACGTTGGAGATGCGCAGGCCGTCACACCGCGCAAAGGTCCAATCTCCTTGTGACGGTACCATTCCACAACTTAACGAGTAAGTGCAACAATTGACGGTATTAAGCGGGAAAAGTAGATTATTTATGTGTTTGGGAAAGAAATCGAACATAAAAAGGACGACGTGATCAAAATTCGACAGGAAACGAACAACTTGCACACGTTGCTCACTGGCGGTAAAAGACAGATGTAAATTAAAGGACAGCATCCAAGAAAGGCTGCACAGTTGACCGAACAACAGTCACATCCCTTCAGTAGCTTGAACAAAACAGTTAGAAGACGAACACATCAAATGGTAGAAACAGTGGGCCGTGATGGCGTACTATGATGGTGAAGGCCAGCTGACAGAACGTGTTGTCCGATCGACGAACCTGGGTGCTTACAACTCCTTGTGACTACAGTGTCCAGTTGTGAGACCTGTTTGTGAACCCACTTAGGTACACGTTCATTTATTCTTGAGATCAATGATCTATCGGTTCTGCCTACGTAACCTTCCTCGCAGTTACATGAGAATTGGTAAACACAGTGTGATTTGGCGCCAAAAGGTTGATTTCCTTTGACCGTAGACCGTAGCCTTCACCATCACAGTGCGCCATCACATCCCAGTTTCTAACATTTGATGGAGCCGCCGTGTAAAACCGGTTCGAACCTGTGTTGTGTGTACAAAAAACAATTATTTGTGAACCTGAGGTTGCCATGGTCCTAAGTCGCAGTGAGCGTCATTCAGATCACAAGATTGGATGTTTTTGTTATTGTTGGTTTCTTTATTCATAGTCCCCCCCAAGTCCATGTAGGCGTTAAATTGTAAGTTTCCCGTGTTATTGGTTATTTGGTACTGACGAGCCAATACGAAATGCTAGCATCTACCAGTGTTCGTCTCCCAACTGTTCTGTTCAAACAACAGCTATTTAAATGGCCCAAAATGCGTCGTTAGCACTGACTGATGACAAATGGACATTAATTACCAGTGGTAATGTGATGAGCTGTGTCAAACTGGAATCTTGGAAGGAACCCACGTTGGGCATGACTAAGTTAGCTGACGCAGACAACGTGTGCACCTCTTCCTAGATTCAGCGGGTGAAGTAAACATCACTTCGGTACGTTTACACACCAACAAATTATTCAACACAACTTGGAAGAGAACTCGGGGATAATTCGACCATTTAACCCAGCGAGAGGAATTTGACATACTTAACCGACATGGACGCTGGTCATAGTGCCAACTAGTTAATTCTGAGCTGCTGTTAGCTTGCATAAACAAAGTAGTATAGATGCACCATGACAGTTAGCCTTCGATGCGCATTTTTAACCGCGTATTACGCACTATGGTTGCAGCACTGATAGCATGATGTAAAGTTTCTCACTGCTTGTTCAACGACTCAACTGAGTTGGCACTTGAGACTATACACCACCGGCTCATATGCCTGCTACCATCACTATGGCATGGCTAGTACGTATGATGGAAAAGAGTGTACCAAAGGGTAACATCAAATAACAGTCATAGTGAAACTGCACCATAAACGAAGGGAGGAAGTTATGAGAGACACTGAATGTATGAACGTGACGGACGTCAATTAAACAACAAAAAATCCGCCGAGGCTTCATAAAACTTACCGATTGGTAGTAATATGCCATAAACGAGGGCACTGCAGGGGAATGGGGAAAAAGAGATCAAATCTATCGGAGATCGACAGACTCAAGAGAAAACAGACAAACTCAGGAGATCAAATGAATCAGTAGTAGATCAACAAGATATGGTGTGAGTTGTAAACTGAGAAGTACGCTAAACTGACGGGAATAACAAAAATGCAGAATTAAGGACCACGTCTTGAGGAAAACAAGCGAGTCGATATACCTGATACTGGCTACAGACGCAGCGCAGTTTTCTAGTCCTAATCAAACGCGTCCGTCGTGGAATATTTTCATTTAACCCGGAATTTCACAATGAAGTTAAAAATGGCATCGCGTCATAAAATATACATCATACGTTGTATAAGTCTGTGTGAAAAGTGACAGCAAAACGTTTAACTACCTCAGGATTGCGTTCAGCACACGCCCCTTCAGTTACCCTTGCCTCTTTGAGTGAAAAGGTAACTTAGTGTGAAAACAAGATAAAACAAAATAATATTCGATGTCAACACACTCAGCTGCAACAGCGTCAATAGTTCGTATATCACATCCAGCCATAAAAAGCAATTACATCACCAGATTGGCTTCTTGTTCCCCGAGTAACTCTTTTCACGAACTTAAGCCAACTCTTCCAATGGTGGTTGCTTTGAAAATAAACAGTGTTCATTTATGAGAATGCAGATCGTACACGGAATTCGAGAAAAGTGCACATTTAGCTACGGGTAATTTTTCGCGAACATTTACAATTGACATTGGTTCCTTTGTAATGTAAACAAATAATTCTGTTTGGCTCTCACTATATTGGCCTATTTCTTCTATATCAATGAGTGACATGACCATTGGCCTATTACTCAGTATGAATAAAATCCACAATACTTCTCAGAGGTAAGTAGCGGTAATCGGAAACAGGTATTACTATCTCATATACTTCATCCTCGGACCGAGTCACTCATTCATTACCATGCAAATCAGACACTTGAACAACTCGCTAAGGATGGGGTCCCCGAGAAAATGCAATAAATCTATGCCTCACAGATGAGGTAATTGAGGCAAAGGCTCTGAAGTTAATTGTCTGTGAACGTAATGCAGTCACTGACGAGTGGTTCGGGTGTTTGGTTGATCTCTAACTGAAAATTACCCAAGGTTTCGATCAAATGCTAGTGGTGTTCAACTTGAAAGTAGTACAGTCAGCTGAAAACTGAGTGACCAGGCTGTACGAAACGCCTATCGAACAGCCCACTGACAACCATACGGTCCATATAACAACAGTTTTATGATCCAAATGCGTACTGGACAGGAATTCCAACGTCTACACACATCTGTTGCAAACAGGTTCGTTCCAGGTATGCTAGAAGTGGGTTCCTGTCAAATAAGAAGAGCTAAAGGATAAACAACGGCTGATCCTTTGATTACGAATGAAGCAATGACCACCGGGAACCAAAAGTAAAATGTAGGAAGAAAATGGGAAAGAACCAAAAAGATTACCTGGTCGAGCAAGTTAAAGTGATAACCAAGACATTATTGAGAGAAATCAGCCAGTTACTATTATCTCTGATTGGTGCCCACACTGGATGCCGACGAGTCAATGATGAGACTATGTGTGTATGGTTCGCGAACTTGCAGTTTTTCACAATGACTTGACAGATGGACCATGAGAAACAATTCAACTGGTCGACATCAACTCACTCAGTTGTGGACTATAGGGATAGTGGGATTGATTATGACGGTACCGAGGTATCTCCGTTGGAAACCAAAGTAACTCAGGAGCTCAAAGTATTGGAACAAGACAGGGCACTAGGTCCCAATCTTCTGTTTCCGATTGTTTCAAGGATAGCGATGGCATAATGTTGTCCCAACTGCCCACAGTCCTGTTCTGTGGGGTGAACTAAAGAAAGGTCTTCTGTTCTCAACAGTCATCTCCATCTCCCACAAGGTGCAAGAACAATCATGTGACAACCACATGGTAGTAATGAACAATGCACTTCACTAATGAGTAGTACGGTCTAAATCAAAAATACTCGTAGTCCTCGAAAGTAGGCAGACTGAAAACAGATAACGCGACGGAAAACGTGCTTAGTTTCCATGCGGGATGCACCAGCAAAAAAATCGGTGCCGCATTGATTACAACGGATGCGGAGATGTGTCAAATGTGAAAACCAGCTTTTGTGTTCTCTGCTACGTGTGTTCACACAGGGAGCAAAATTCGATGAGAAGGGACGGACTTCCGACCTGGTTGTGGGAGTAGCGGTCTCAACACAACATAAAGAGTACGCAGGACTGACTAAAAAACGTGGATAGTGCATACGAACTGTTCTGTAAACCCTCAATGTGTAAAGTTTAGTTGTAAGATTGGGTTGGACCCGACTCTACCGTTGATTCCACAGGTAGGAGGTTTGAGACTACTGATCAGTTTAGTTAGTTCAGCAGTTTCATATCATGATTTTGATGAGGTGCCTAGGAGGACAGCAAACGCAAGGCATGCTTACTTCAGTCACTTCCGATGTTAAATCGTTTATTACTGGTTTTTTTTGCCTTGCTTTAGGCCCGGTCCTGTCATGTAAAACATGCATACAACCTCTTAATATCTCACGAGATTATGTAGACTATGTAACGCCTTGGAGTACGAAGTCAAACTTGTTCAATAGGTTTTTATTACCGCATGACTATTTGACAATTTAAAGGAACACCTCCACACTGTATTCATTCGTTTTGAGAGAGATAATAACATATGGGGAACCAGTCTGAAGTGATTCAGTAACATTGTCAAGATGCCCATTCACTATTGAGATCACGGAACAAGACTTATGTACGAGCGCACGTACACTGCGATACCAGCGCCACATTTAACAGCCGAAAATGCAACTAAATCAGGCAGTTCTACAGCCTGTGACCAACTTGTACGACAAATCTATCTCTTGACAGCATATTCTTGATATACAAATCGACAACCACCACTTCTTGCAACAGACTGCCTCAATTTTAAATGAAGAGCTTTTATAGAAAAGGGATGACACAAAAAGATATGTAAAATACCCGCGACAAAAGTATACAACCACTATAGACTAGTATGGTATTTTCAGGCCGATGCGCTAGTTGAACTAACCATGTGGAGGCCAGTCGACCTAAGAGATGAACATGCTCAACCATTTAGTCAATAAAACAGTTACTAGGACATATTGTTAGAGGTCTAGGCGTGAATTGGTTGTCATGTGGTTAGACGGTAGACATTTCAGTTTACATCTGAGCTGTCCACGCCATGTTAAGAGACCGTTAGTCGAGTGACTTAGGAAGAAGGGCAATTTTAACCCTCAAACAAACAGACACACATTCTTCGAAGATGTAACCATGTCATCGTGATACATGGTGCATGAACTGAAGCAGTATCCTGTTGGAAAGTTACAATCCTTTTCCAACATGAAAAGATGGAGACAACATAAACTGTCACAGAGAGCGGACGCGGGAGCTAGCGTCCTGGTTATCATCCAGTATGGTCAGTCCATTCAAAATGAAAGGTGGAAATGCAACCTAGGGGGTGAGTGAATGCTGGTCTTTAAAGTGACAATTGAAACACATTTTCTTGTCCAGATCATGCCAAGAGTAGAATCATGCGTGAAGTCAATACCGATCAATTCAGTTTCCAACACTGGCGTAAACAAAATACCACTAACCAGTGCAAAAGAGACCTTAATTTCTATCAGACATAAGTGATGCTGTATAGATCGCGGGTTCAACAAAATTGTCACACTCATTTTCCTATATTTCAACCACAGAGTGTGTGTCAACGTCCGCTGCACAGTTATTGCAAGGACAGTAGGTGTAAATGTCCGTCTTCTGTTGCGTTAGAAGTCAATCGTAATAACTGTCGTCAGTCTCAGAAGGATAATGCTATTTGTCAAACCCTTCGTTTCGTATGCTCCAGTTATTTTGACCCAATGAACAAGTGCGTAACAGCGCTACCATAGTTCTGTTGACAATATCTTGTATGTCTACCTACAGCTGTCTGAATGCTAAAAAAGCCACTAATTTCATTTTACATGGCGTGGGCACAGCGAATGCAAAATGAGGCGCTAACCCCGTGGGTGCTTGATCACATGACAAGCAGATCACGTTCAGGCCACTGGCGATGCGTCTCACCAACTGGTTTATCGATTATGCGATGGAACATACCCAAGTGCCGAAGCGGCTGACGTTTTAGTGACGAGCCGATGTTGAACTAGTTTGTCAGCTTGACGCCACCATAGCAACCTAGGTTGGCGTCACAATAGTGACGCAGCTGTTTTGCATATCTTTTGTATTATTAATCTTCTATAAAGGTTATTCCGGCCAAACTGAGGCCACAACCGCTCTTGAAAGAAGTGAATATTATCGAATTACAGATACGGAAGATGCTGTTGAAAGATGGAGTGGCTGTGTATTTTTGTTGCATAGTATTCAATGCAAGAACATCAGAACGTACTTTGATTTGTGACAATTTAGAAGTGCCTCACTTCAGGAAATATATAGAACAGGAAATCTTGAGGTTGACATTTTCATCTCGGTATATGTTAAAAATGCGGCACTTGAACAGCTCATGTGCAAGCAGTCGATAGAAAAGACATCATGAAACAAACACAGATAAACCGATTATCACGTTGGGTACAAGTCGGAATACTTACTTCGACCAGTACGGGCCCTGATTAGCATCTTCTCTCCACCAGTGATTCCACAACACCAAAGCTAACGCCGACCCACCGTACACCAAAAATGACTGAAACAGAAGTGAAGAACAGTGAAGTCAGACGAAAACTTTGTGTGACTACATAAACTAGAATGTATTTACTATAGAAATGACACGAGGGATAGTCAAAATTCCCGTGCTCAACAGGATAGGGGCTTAGGTGAAATGTAGAAATGCCGGGTGAGAGCGGAGATCACACGTTAGTACACGATCACTATCACATCTAAATTACTACAAAACACACAATAACAGATAACTGCATAAACATGTAATAACATTATGTTCAGGGACTATATAGGCCTGAATGAAAGTGTCTGAAATGTGGGCCAGCAAGAAGTTCACCCATTACTTGTATGCACCTGCACGAGAGATTGACTTGAAGTTGTCCAAGTAAGACAGAACAGTCCCAGAACGATAACAATTCACCTTTGGCAGGACAACCCAAAGAGACAGTCAGGGTATTCATATTCAGTGACCATGTTGCTACATGACTGCCCCAAGGTGTTACCTTGTCATGTATTCTTTGCTGAGTCCTATTGCAGTATTGTAATACACACGAGAATCAGTCGTGACTTCGGAAACAGACATGGAAACCGTCATTAGTAAGCGGGAAACTGTAGACTACGTTTGACTCCCGATTTGTGATTCATCTGGTATCTAGTCGGAAATCAGACTCAATGACGTTAACGGTACAACTGTTCAGCCGGACTGCCTGGTAATTAGGGACAATTACTGAAGCGGTGTCACTATAGCCGCATCAAACTCTGTTGACGATAGTCGCATACGTGAATTTGCTGTTCGTCTATAAGTTCTATGTGTCTTGACGATGAATGACGGGGTTTGCATATAGTAGCTTCATGGAATAAGTTAACAATTCTCTCTTTTGTCAAGAAACTTTAGTTTTATTTCGTCATCCATGAATGATAGTTAAACATCAGGGGTGGTACAACTGACAATGATTGTACATTAAACAGTGTGACTTTCAATCATTCGGAAGATCACATTTTTGAATCACTTAAATTGAGCTGCCGATGTTTTCCCTCGTAGTAATAAAAAAAAGCATACCTATGTGCTGAGTTCAGGCAGTCTGGTCTAGTTCAGGTTCATTCCACAAACACACGGGTTGTTTGTAACGGAAAAAAATCGGGTCAGAGAGACACTGTGAAATGGTTCTCCCCAGAGGTTAAACGTCAGTCTACTTAAGCGTCGTTGAAAGCAAATGTATCTAAGTAATTTGGAGACAGCGAAATCAGTCATAAGCGTAAGACCCAATGAAATGTTCGCAATTTATCAGACCAGAAACGAACCAATCAAAATTAAGCAAACGACCTTGGCTTCAAGTGTTCAGCTAACCGGATAAAATCCACATAATGAACCCTGGTAGGACACTCGGACTGTGCCTGAAATAGCTGGAACTAACATGGCCACAATACATCCCAGGCGGATACTTTTCCCGGTTGATCACAGTGATCACTGCAAGCGTGCGATAGAGTGGTATTTTGATAAATTTGTTCAAAAAAGTGACACAATATACCTACTTCATGTAGCTGAACCACACATCGCTAAAAACGTGCACTGCGACGTGATGGCGGACTACACGACTGAGCTGGAGAACACAATGAACCATTCCATGGAACTTGGCCGGCAGGTGGGTGAGAGTATGCAGGCTTTATTCAAATCGCACGAAATGTCTTCGCAATTTCTCATGCACATAAGTAATAAGCCTGGCGAACAAATCGTACGAGTCGCTGAAGACAAGCTAGTTGATATGATCATCATTGGAAATCGCGGTGTGAGCACGTTGAGACGAACAGTGTTCGGAAGTGTGAGTGATTATGTAATTCATCACGCGAATATACCCGTAATCATTGTGCCCCCGCCGCAGCCCATCTCGAATTAACACACAAACCGCTGAACGTGATCGGCATGCAGGTATGCAACCTGGTGTGTTAAACTGCCTCAATTTCGTTGTGTATTATCTGTTCGATGACTGTGTATATCAGAGAGTCATAAAAATTATTTGTTTTACTATTATCGTGAAAAGATCCTTTGCTTTACTTATAAACAATCGGTTCTCATTTTCACGCTTATAAAGAAACGAGACGAGTGAGGGGAAATATGAAAAGAACAAAGACAAGCTCTCTCAAAATGTGTTGTCCTTGGGTAGTTAGGACGGGTAGGGTATTACATTTATGTGGTTCAGACAAGCAATAATCTATAGAATACCGAGTCTGCGGCTATAACTCGCATATCCTCGCTTAAGCTACAACATTTCCGCAATTTCGAAGATAAACATAAAGTTTACACTGAACAAAACACCAGTTAAGGAAACTACTAAAGAGCAGATATTTTTGTGAAAAAAGAACAGTCAAAAAGGTAATCTATGAAAAGGTACCTGGATCATCAAGCATATGGTTCTCTTGAAGCTATAGCGTTAATTCAAGAGTGAAGCGGGCCAGTTCAGTGTACGTGAATAAGTACGGACGGCGATCAATTTTGTAATCCGACTGTCCACCAATGTCAGAGATACTAAACCAAAGATGCATACCCGGACACGTGAAACGAGGATACCCGCCTACCAAGGTTAGAAAACGTAATGCCTCTCGTGATGCTACACTGGGCGCAGATGGTCTTGAAAATGTTTGCGCTGACTGAAATGACTAGGTTCCATATTTGTCTTTGGCTGAACTAGCAATGGACCGTTTTAAGTGTGGTAATGAACCGCGGTCAATGGGAAGATCCTACGGTTAGGCTGCGCCTGTTACAGTAGCTGTCTTGGGTTTAAAGTCGAATGCCGATTTTAGTAAACTGGAGAACATATTTGTGTTTGTGTTCAACCTGCTAGACAGACAAGGCTGCGCATGAGTATCTACCGTACATCACCTGAGGACATGTGGACCAAGGACATGAAGTGTTATCATCGAAATTGTCTTTTATGAACGTTTTAACTGTCATAGATGTTAAGTGGCCAGACACCATCCAACAGATTAACAACGACTGTCGGAAGATTGCTGTCAAACAAATATCGAACCAGGACAAACGCTCCACGTTTACCTTCCCTAAGGGACCGATTGACTGAACGGTTCAAGCACAGTATGACTAATAGGTGCATCTGTGTACGAGGTGAACATAGAGATAATTGTCAGCATGCTCCTTCGTCCCACAAATCTGACTAGTTATATACAGGGGTAACAGAATTCGAGTGGACGTTGATGCGGACAAACAGATAGGTTTCGAGTCAGATTGTGAGCTAAACAGAGATATTGTGGGATGAAATATTGTCTTATTGGAAAGTAACGGTCGTGACCACTAAACAAAGACGAGAAAATGGATAAGAAAAATTAGAAAGGACTGATTCAATACAAAAACTTGCATCACAATGTCAAACACCTATTAACGAGGTTGTTCCGAACTGCAGACTGTTCAGGATCATCCGTCCTGTGGTGTGTTCGTGAATAACGGAAACATCCGCAATAAACATCCGCCGTTCTTGGGAAACCGCTTGCCCGATGAATGAAATCAACTTTAAGCGTCAGTGCCGACCACTTTCGCACGTCCCAACTCTCGAAAATGTCAAGATGTATCCACACAATCAGCGGTTTTCCGCAACAATCTCCGCTTTGCTTGCGGTCCGTTTAGCGCAAGAAATTTGGTAATGCCTGAGTGCAGCAGAATCGATTGTCTGATCATTAAGTTTGTTCAATCGATGAGTGGGAATTGCTTGTCTCAGAGAACACAGAAATACCGCGCCCTTGATTAATTAATGCTCTTCTGCATTGAGTGGGTTGGGAGGGGGGTACTTCTGTCGTATTCGATATATATCGACAGAATATCTTACGAGGTACTCTGTACCATTAAAATTAGTTGCCTCTTAGTGTGAATATAGAAAATTTTTGGTGGCTGTTATCCTGCAAGAGTAACCCGACAATAATTTGTTGTTAAAGATGACTGAAAAGAGTGTGTATGAACCAAAGAACGCAAGCCAGGAGTCAAGCCAAAATAAATATGCCTACTGTATACTGCATGCTTTCAACACAGTTCATATCGAACTCACATCCAATCTTTCTGCGTATCTTGCAACCAGAAAAAAAATGCCCGATCGATGGAATCCACTTCGGTTGTAAACCGTAACTGAAGAGGAACGCACTAATGTACCCTAAAAAACAGCAGATAATTTTTCACGAACTATCAAGAGGATGGTACATACATACCTCCATCGAA
Source organism: Paragonimus heterotremus (assembly GCA_013368495.1). Taxonomy (NCBI): domain Eukaryota; kingdom Metazoa; phylum Platyhelminthes; class Trematoda; order Plagiorchiida; family Troglotrematidae; genus Paragonimus; species Paragonimus heterotremus. The sequence goes on along the minus strand of LUCH01018521.1, from coordinate 2,358 downwards.
TTCCGGATAGACAAAGAAATGTGGATCATAGATTTCGTCTACTTTTTGAAATAGCAAGGGAGGATAGCCAGATCAACGCTACTTTTTGTTTCCTGATAAAGTATGCTCATAAGTTTAAGCACTGTTGACAACAACACAGAGACCCATAGTTTATAACGTCTCGTAGAATGAAAATGTTACGCCATTCTCCCAGTTTGAGTGGCATCATTTCGAAACGATGATCGAAGCTTTCGCAGTTTCTTCCAATGCAATAATGGTGAACAGTAAACCGATGCAAAAGCTATTCAGACATTTAACCACCTTTAGCAACATTGCCAAAGTTTAACAGACAACTGAGTCGAATTCCATACACTTACACCTCCGTACACTCACCAAGAGGCTCAAGGATGTGCAGCAGTAGGTTAGACAAGACGTAGGTGGCGTTGTTGAAGAGAACTCAGAGATCTGAACACCAACAAGTTGAAATGTACAGTGTTACGATTAAAACATCTACTGCCCCGATTGAAAGACGGCATGTGCAGTACTATCACTATTGTTAAAGCCTAGTTAAGTCGTCCCACTTATTCCGAATTACAGGATGAACTCGTATTACAAAGAACAGTGCTGATCAATATCCCTTTGTCCTTACAATGAGTAGCACTGAACCATTACGGCTATACAATTTTGGCCATACCTATGTGTGAGCAGTATTTAGGTCGCCCGACCATTTTCAGAGAAGATATCATAACAGCCATCTGAAATTCAGTCCACAAAACTATAATCTGTCGAGCTGCAAACATCGGTCTCAATGAAACTGCACAACGATGTTTATGGTATAGAGCGTCCTTCGAAAAAGCAACTTCGAATGCAGCAACTGACGAGGAAACCCGCTTGCAATATCTACAGCCTGTACCAAATAATTCGTATAAACGTCACCGTCCAGAGCACGTATCACCGCTGGTCTGAACTTTCAATGCTAATGGTATTATGGATTAGACAGACTGGGAACGAAGGGACACGAAAAATACCACACCTCTCTTGGTTCAGCTTCCCGAAACCTAACTGAAGTTACAACGTAGCAAAAAATAAAATCTTATTACAGAGAATAAATAAACATTCATTCCGGTATGCACTATGCCTTCGTGTAACGGTAAACGCTAGATAAGTTAACAGATTCGTTGATACTATATCAACTCACCGATCTCGATCGATAGGCACTGGATTCAATGTCTATCGTACCTTCAACAGGTGTACAAATAGCTTGCATACTGTAGTCCTTCACACTGCGAACAGCAGAGAGAGAAAAAGGTTATACAGCAACGGAAAACAAAGTGTAGATCACAAAATTATCGAAATTACTGAGCCCAATAAGGTGAACAGTAAAAACTAAGATATATAATGCAAACCAAAAGCCAAAGTCAGGGAAAAAGGATGAATAGAAAATATGAAATTGAGAAGGAAGATTTCAGGAAGTGTTGTCAACTGAAAATACGAAGCTGTATTCATGTGATGTGTCGTGCTCAAAGTAAAGTGCAAAACAAAGGAAAGACAATTTCAACCCAGAATAAATACACAAAATTATGCAAACGGTATCAACAGTCAAATCACATCAATATAAGATGGAATTGCGCATTATTACTTGCTCACGAATAATAAACATACAAGCGGACCGAACAAACCCTATCTACAAACGAACGACGACCTATCAGAGGGAAGCAGATATTGTCCGCTACGTGAGGTGTTTTACAAAGGAAAAGTATCGACCGAGTATCTAAACAACTGTATATTCGATCAAACAACTCGGTTTTCCTTCAAAATCCTGGATAACACACCTGAAACAACAGCCGGCTGTAACACCAATCGACATGGCTTTCGTTCCGTACAAATTCCTCATCAAATTCACCTACACTCATGCTCATCGTTTCAAAATTAGTCTGGATAGTATACCTCTGATATGCTCAAAAGGTTTACTTTAACGAATAACGCCTCAAGGTGGGTTGTCTAGTATAGCGATCGTATTGAGAGTGCGTTTCTTAAATGTACATCAGACCGATCGGCACCAGAGAACAACCGATAGCATATACGTTCACAATTGGGTAGCGCACCGTGTGTCAATCTCCGTTTAACCAGTATGTGAAATTACGTGACACTTTCGATTCAAACAGTATGTTCATCGGGCCAAATAGGAATTAAATATTTCAGTCAACTTACCGGACCTTGAACGTGTAGGTAGATAACACAGAGTTCGTTGCACGACTACAAAGTCAACTATTTTGTGCCAACAGTTCGGCAACTTTGCACGGCTAAATCCGATCTACTGTATAAGTGGATTGTATTGATGAATGTTCCAATGAACATGAGTATACTACGAAGTGGTTC
>LUCH01018520.1:0-13700 GCA_013368495.1 Paragonimus heterotremus | reverse complement strand
TCGTCTGCATTGTTACCTTTGGTTTGAGAGCAAATACAATCTCTGCTAAAGGTCACGGTCTTCTGTGTTGTTCTGGGGTTTCCGGGTATTGCTAAGCTGAGTGCTACGTTCCGTGCTTTGTATTGTCGTGTGCTAGACATATTCTGATTATCGTTTGACCAGCGGGTCATAACCTCACTTTATGACGTCCCGACAAGAAGCCTGAAAAAAGGGAACTAGTCACCTGTTAAATGTAACAAGCAGCCAGTTGCTCAGTGGTGGACGTTTTTCACATAGAGTAAACAGCTGGGATGAAGTGCAGTTGATAAGACTGACCAAGCCATAATCACGAAGAGCATTGGAATGTCTTTAGAACGGTATCCCTTGTATCGAACAATAGCTGTTGGCAATAAAGTGAGGGTGGTCGAGCAAACCAAAATGTATCACAGAATACGATCCTTTCGTCGGCATAGATCTAAACTCCATCAAAACATCCGAACTTACCTTGGTCAACATCTGACCCCAATAAACCCGATGTTCTAACCTTAGCATATTCGCTTACTGGTTGTGTGGGAAATGAATTTTCCGTAGGATGCTAACAACTGGGTTATATCAGATCACAGTGTGTCGACTCTTGTAATACCACACCACATCGTAAATACTTACCTAATAAGATGGGCCGAGTGCAGAAACCAGGAATCGGACTTATTGTCACTGTCAGAAAAGCGATAACTTCTGATATTTCCCGGTCGTTTATGCCGCGGAAGGGGGTTGACTAGAGGGACCCCACCCCCAGCCTCTGACTTAAAAGTCTGACCTGCGAGGCAAGAAGATGTGGGGTTTTCTTGGGGGATCCCACCCGGAGCCAATGACTCAAGAGTCTGACTCACTTGACAGTGAAGGGCTTGCCTCGCCCGAGGGCGTAGTGAATAAGACATTGATGTCTCAAACTGAGCACTGAGCTCTCCCACTGAGTTTCGGACCACCGATTAGGTTTCTAGAACCAATGAATTCCAGCCAGTCTTATCTACACAAGAGTGACAACTCCATACGGTATAGTCAAACCCCACTGGCGACTAGCGTACCAGCAAATGGCTAAATATGTCAACCGGTGAAGTTCATCGAAACTACTTCGAAGTACTGCCTCTGGTGCATACTGCGAAAAAACTGAGATGTTACTTATTGCGTCACTGGTGTGAAATATAACCGTCAGAATGCAAGTAAATTTATTCACGCCATTATAGTTATCAGTGAACACTTTCTGAGGCATGGAGAGTGAGAAATAACTTACTGAATAGGTAGAGGTCAAAGACACAGTTAGTCATCCTACATCTTGAGATGAAAGGAGGCAACAATGACGTCGTCTCAAAGTCGACATGTACATAGTAAAAGGCCAGAGTGGTGATCGCAGTTCAGAAAAATGTATCGGGATCAAACCTTTACAGAGAACAAGGATGTGGATCATCCTGGATAGAGCAGATAAGACATACTTCGACAATGTAATCTACGTTTGATAGATTCTTTTTCCCAACGAACAGACAGGACTATAGAACCTCCTTTCGGGGTTTTGCTAACCGATCAACCAGTGATTGAATCTGAAGGTAATCGGTGAAGTCCAAACGAAATCTATACGCTGTATAATTTACAAGATGACGGCAGAGTTCTGCACATGTTTGATAAAGCACATCACTTCACTCGATTCAAGTTAGCAGAAATGGGGATCGTTTCACTGACTGCATGCTGATTTGAAGCAAACCGACTTGAACAGTTCAAAAACTGTGCCTCTTCCGTAAAAAAGTAGCCGCATCAATTTTCTCACGAACGGAGCAAGAGGAATCCGTTTGATAGACGAAACCGAGAATGGTCTCAAATACTGACAGCGGTAAGGTGAACGGCCTATTACAAAATGTCGTCACAACCCCAGATTGTGAAAACAACGATGTAACCATCTCTGTCAATTTGCTTTCTAAAAGGGATATAACAACCAATGTCTACAATCACAAGTTCCATGACGCCCAACAGATCATTTCCAGCCATAACATTGAGATCCTGATTCACGAGTGTGCGCATGTTGTCAGTTCACATGACAGACACGCAAGACCTGTGTTAAACGCAACCAAGACAATGCAAAACAAAAGGTAACAAACGATAAGATAGAAACCCGTTTAATCAGTACACAAATGAGCATCCAGGAGTCAAAAGTGTTACGGAAGAGGTGGAGATTGACGAAAAACAGTCCGATGAAAAACTAACCATGCAAAAATCACTGCTTGTTTGGTTATACAACAAGTCATTTGTTCCACACAGAATCCACAAAAAAGAGAAGACGCGCACGTCTTAAATGACCTAGCAAGAGGGTGAAAGTGAATGTACAAGACTGGAGAACGAACTACAAATCTCAAAATAGAAACATAATAGTTCTCAATTGAACAATCTGGCTAAAGATATCTGTATTCTTGTCCGACAATCGGACCCTAGTTACACACAACTCCGAACCACTTGACCTGGTTGGGAGAATTTCGCTTAACAAACTTATATTAGATTTAATGCCCAACTAACCCCAAATGATATTCTAGACCCTTCCAATAACCTTAGAAACCTGATTACTTGTGTAGACGATGGTCCGTCAATCCCCTATCTTAGTTCCCGATTAAAACCTGCCCCCCCTATGTCCTATGTGGCCCTGACTTAAAAAGTAGCGGTAACATAGTCTCCTGGTTTGACTATGTAAAAAAACCCAACTAAGACAAAACTGATAAGAAAAAGCTCAAAAAAGTGGGTGGAACTGGCAAACGTGACCAAAAAGAACCAAACGCTATAGAGAAAACGCATGAAAAAAGAGCAGCATACCACCCCGGTGACTCCACATACTCATAAGGGAAAAACCAAAAAAAAAGACGCCGGAAAAACGAAGTAAACAGATGTGGGAGGGATCAGTTGAGAGAAAAGAAGGGCTAGAAAAAGTGAGCGTGCAAGATGGGTAGACGGGATAATGACGATGAGGAATAGTCAACACAGAAAAACAAGCCATCAGTAGAAGGAGAAGACACTAGTAACAGGCGCCAACCACGTTGCCTCCATTTGCTGACAAATCGCTCCGTACAAATATGAGCCACAATGGGACCAAAGAGCGGGGATTTATCTGAAAATTGATAAGAATTTGAAGTTAAAGGAATAGAACACAGAGAATGAACCAGTGTCCATGGAAAAGGTGTATGGGGCCGATCGTAATATTACTGTCAAGAAACTGTTCGGAAAAGCACAGTAGATAACAAAGCGAACAACAACCATTCTTAGTCTTATCAATTAGTTAACCGGTCTTTCTCGTCACTCCATGCTAACTGAAGCCAAACAGTAAGATGAGGAGGGAAAAAGATGCTAGTCACACTAGGTAAAGTATATGAACAGACTATAGGAAAATTGGACTGACTAGCCACCAAATGTCAAACGACTTTGTAAATGCACAAAATGGCAGTCACATTAGGTTGAACGCTACGGGGAAAATTTCAGTTGCACATATTCGCAGATATCTTTATCCTAGACAATCGGATAGATTTGAAGGCAATACACTATGTAAGGGTGTTACCCACCTAATCGTACCAAAACAAGGGCGAGGCAGACATTTGGTATACATAAGAGTATTAAACTTGTTGACAGACTATTCAGTCAAGTTCGTTTTAGGTTGATAAGTGCATTTCACAGTGGTTGATTAATCACATGATGGTGTCAGTGGATGTATGCATAAGCTTCACTGACGGAATTAAAGCCTACACAATGTAGAAAGCACCGTATTTATTTCAAACTCACCCAGACGTGAGGCGCACACGCTGAGGCTAGCATAGCAAGCAGAACAATGACGGCGGCGTGGACATCGACAACGGACCGAGAGCGAAGGACAACACACACTTCTAGACGTCGGAAACACCACATTTTGGTGGCCTTTGCACGCTCAGAGCCTTAGACTGGAAATAAGTCCTCTGTGGAACAACACGAAGATTGATTCAAACCGAGCAGGACCTTCAGCAAAACGGCCGCGTTGATGAACAGGCAGATGGAGCAGACGGAGTAGATGCGGGGTGGGGAACCGGCGATGCGTGGACGAAAAACGAGACACACGGACACGGACAGAGTACACATTTGGTACGCGCTCTGATGACACCGTGATCACAGATTGTATTGCGTAGACAATCGCTCGCGCAACATTGGTGGACATTGATTCCAAAACTTTTCCCACTCTGCTTCACCGACTTGAGCTTTGAATCCATGTAGAATCTGTGAAGTGCAGGATAAAAACAAACATAAGAAAACGTAGTGAGCAGCGCACACTGAGTTGCAAGGTTGAAACCTAAACGAGGGTCTTGTGAGTCTGGTTTCGCTGTCTATGTCAAACATTCGGCACTCGTGAGGAAACACAGATACCTTGTGAAAAAGTTGGGATGAAAAAACGACGACGTCAAAATAAATCACAAGACAATTTCTAGACTACCTGAAACAGTGAGAAGTAAATCAATCGTTCTCATGTGTGCATCGCGCTACCATTCAGATGCGGACAGTGAACATGGAGCAGAGTGAAGACAAGGATAAGGGGACCATGGAGAAAGTTGAACGGGGTTGTATGAAATTCAATATTTTTACACACACCACTCGAACTAATACACAATATAAACATCTGCAATCCCCTCAGTAGACTTTGTTTATGCATATGTAAACCCAGAGAGTAAATAAACGTGGTTGAAGCGCTGAACTTACGGGTGGATCAGTTTACTGAATTGCAATGTTCATGTTAAAAATACATATCCGACTAGACATGAGAAGAGTTCAGATTTAGAGCCGAATACGCACATTTACATCTAATGCTGTGAAGCATGGTTACGAAGGAAATGAAAGACAGATTATGATGGTTTCAATGAAAAGGACTGACAAAGTCAGCGATTGTGAGAGTGTGAACAGGAAAAGATGGTGGAGGAGAACGAAACGACAACTTAGCACGTAAGTGTACTGGCAATCCATTAAACGCACAGTGAGTACACTTTAGCATACATAAAAGAGGCTGAAAAATCTACACAACTGCAAGTCCGCCTCGAAATAAAATTCTGAGATCCATCACAGTAGTTTAACAGATTAACCGTCTTAAAATGGTTTATGGATAACTCGCATAGACTAACACTCTTGAAGATACAGTTAACATTGACAGGGCGACTAGGTGGGTCGTGTGTCTAGCCAATATGGAAAAAAAACTTCAAAATCAGTGAGGTTTACAACACAGGTGATACAGACTAGTAAGGTCAACTGATCGAGACGGATGATGTACGGTCGATGTGAAAATCCATTCGATTTGTCTGGTTGTCGTTCGTTACATTTGCCAACTGCAGGAGACAAACAACAGCACAGTGTACTATCGTATGAAAATGACCAGCCAGTTAAACAAAACGAAAACAAATCAAACGATCGTCCGTACTGACAAAGTGATGAGACAGAAAGAAACAAAGACGGGGTTACTTTTATGTTAAAGTGGTTGGTTGGTTGCGTTAGGGATAATGTTATCGATTAGGATAGTCGTCGATTTCCAAGAATAAGGCTCTAACATCTGGTTTTGGAGGAGAATGTAATCAGATGTGACCAACTATTCAGTATTCAAATGACAAGTTGGTCATTCTCGTAAGACAGCAAAAACTTAAGGTGCTTGGTTGTCGGAGCGCAGTGGGCGAAGTCAAAGGAGAAAACACATGAACGTATCGTAATTATGACGTAGTTTGATGAATCAATCAATGTCTGGACATCAGCCAGAAGCACTGTATTTTTTGTATGATGATGGGTTACGGTGGAAAAAGCACAGTGAGACAGTCAGTTTGGGCTTAAATAAAATAGGCGTTGTTGACTGGCCAGAATCAATGGAAATTATGTTCGGATTGCTCCAACTGAAACTGAGAGTTAGATGGCGAAATGACGCTTGGAGGAACGAACCACCATACCCGACGCCACCGACCGGTCACCCGTCCACGGTCAGTAGTTTGCACAATGCCAATCTTAACTGCTACCCATACCTATAACCTATTGGTCAAGCTATCGTACTGTAAGTCCTAAACAAATATCCCAACGTATTGATCACACTGGATGCTGGCGGAACATTTCTTACATTATTGCACGTAACCAACTCTGCATAGACACTACGAACTCTCACCTGAACTCGCCTTTTGTTTGTTTTGTATCGCCGCATTGGACTGTTTACGCTACCGTGTTATTGCTTGATACTTGCTGACGGTTAAATTCCGTGCACAGAGTTCACTTGGTTGTAAGTTGTATGACTTGCTAATCGTTGCTTATTTGTGTACAGAACGAGTCTTATCCAAGTAAACCTCCAAAATTCCGTCTTGTCCTGCCCTGAATTAAAAGGTATACTGCTGCCCCGATAGACTGCGTATAGACGTAAATTCCGACAGATTCTACAGGCGTAGTGAGACTAAGTTGGAACGGCAACTTTCTTGCACAACATGTGGCCAACCAATGCCCACACGTAAGAAAATAAGACTACAACAGAAGTCAGCTTTTGTTAAGCGTAAAGTAAATCTAACCCTGAGGACAGAAACCTGAAAGTAGATTTGAATTAACTTACGCCAGTCATGACATACGGGCCTTATGTTCACTTCAATAATTATTTCCGCCTTCATGTCGCTTTCAAAATCACCGCATTTTCACTGGTCTTGTCAGGTTGAAGATTCATATGAATACGTACGATAGTGACAGAATGCAACTTTATCTTGCTGTGCCATAATTCGTGGACTACACAATCGGTCAGGGTTCAGAATACTTCACCTGGATATGTGTTCGAAGTGTTGGTGATCTCCGACACAACGGATTTACAGAAAAGAACCAGTTTAATCAGAGCCATCGAACACAAGAACGGATTGGCAATTCAGAAACAGTCACCGTCAGAACACAACGTCAGTCGGAAACACAAATACTGTGATTTTTATGATGAAAATGTCTTCTTTCAATGAGTTGGAATTCCAATGTGCTACTTAGGTTTTCGCCGTTCTCAGAGTTTTGGCGCGTAAGCAAACGATGCGACAACATTCATACAAAAATTGAGACAGCTATACCTTCGCCATTTGTTTTTGGTAAGGTCAGACAAGTGCTATAAGAAAAAAGTATGCACTGTCCCAATTACGATTCATCCATAAGACATGACGAGAACAAATGCTTAATCCATTAAACAAAATTAAAGCAATGCTACCAGAACGCTCACCACATGAAAACGCTCCTTCAAATCTTCTTTAGGTGCGTTCCAAGAAGCCACTGCATCACAGAAAAACAGGAAATCGTTCAGCACGCTAGTCGGATTCAAAGTGATTAGGTTGCAGATGCCTCGGAAGGCACTGTCTTTTTCCTCATTATCACGAATATTGCGTAAGAACAGGCACCTAAAAGGGGAGGAGAGTGTGGCAAAGTACTGATGTATGTGTATGGATATCCAAAAATAGCTAGTCAGTGTTGGAAGTGTACAACAAATAAAACGGCCACAGACTGTGGCAATTACCTGTCGTGTGCAGATCAAACCCGACAAAAAGAAATATGCTTAGGTTCCGTTTTTCAATTTGTAATAAAAACATAAACAAGCATTTGAAATCTATTAATTAAATTTGCCAGGTGATGGTTTGATTAAGTAACCCGTTGGTATCAAGAGTCTTGTTCCGTTGCTGAGAGTAAGCAGACTGGATGTGCCACAAGGACAATTTTAACAACCTTCACAATTAGCACTAGCAGAAATTTGAGAGGATTGTGGCAACATAAGACACTGGCAAGGGTAAAAATTCGAGAAAATTCACTGACTGGAGTAAGCACCAATCAACTGCATGCTGCAACGTCCTCCTACCTCATATTAACGGCATAATACGGTGCAATTCAAGTATTTGAAGCTGTTTAGTCGCAAGAGTTGCCTACAAGTTACGATAACCACGGATTCAATTTGGAATGAACTTCGCGTTTCGTTTGAGGGATATTCCAAGACGTAATCGAGGCAAAACATGAAAATCCAGAGACACATCTATGTACACAGGAGTCACGTCTCAAAGTTCTACAGTAGGCTGAACCAAACATAAGCACACATCACTGGGATCGCTGATCAGCAGCTCATGAGACTCACGCAGCTACTTGAGTTCATGATATACAACGAGAACACGTGGGAAAAAAGCAAGCGAGGGCACACCTTGTACACACGATGTAGTCAGAAGTGGATGCGCACAAAAACGGAGCAAATACGCGGGTGTACACAATTTAAGTTCAACGACGACTCACCAATGGCGAATGAATAGGGATAAGTGTGGAGCCACTTCTGAAGGGCAAACGAATCCCAATCGGCCGATGGTGATAGCTGAAACGACGCGGGAGAGAGAGGGTAAGCGGAGGAGAAACTCAAAAATGACTTGCCTTATTTGGCAGATAAGTCTACACACACAGGATGGTCGAAGGGATTTAGTGGTCATGAAGCAGACCGCCCAATCGCATGAGTAAAGGTCGGAATCCCAGCTGCTCAGTTTTTCACCATCCCGATCTAAGTATTGTGTTCGTTTGTAGTCTAAGTCTGACCTAGTACAGTTTTTCCGCATGCACAGTGGACACTACCAAGGAGTGGGCAGTGCATACATAGGAGAGGATGCTGTTATTAGGTACCATAACTCAAAATTTGTTCAATACAGTTACGATTCCTAATGACCTGAAGTGGAGAAGAACAGCAGTTTCGTGTCTGACAATGAAACCCGGACTTGGAAGAATATGAAGTGCAAGCGAATCAACGCAGCTAGTGATTATAAAAGTGCTAGAAGTTGAAGTAACACAAAGTGACAACTAGAATGAAGAGCATGTGGAGATAAAACAAAGCAGCGAGCAATCATATTCACCATTATTACCATCAAATTCAGTAACACACCAGTGGCTCGCACCGATGCTTGAGGGCTGTACAATCATGAATTAAGGAAACAAGCCCTAGTTAAAAAAAATAGAAAAAGAAGGAAGGGAATCTAACGATTGAAAACCACTGTGACTATACTCCAATATTCAACATTCAAGTGCCTACACTCGGAAAAAAAACAACCGAGCTACAAGTGAAGGTAAGGGGTCATCAGCAAGACAACTTTCTTACGGTTTTCACTGTCCCGCATCATTAGGTACACTTGTTTCACATACAACTCAGCCAAACAACGACAGAATTCATAACCACTGAGCCCGAGTGAACGCCACCTCACCCAACGTCTCCAGCCACCGACTCTGAGTCACGGGGGTCTCAGCTAGGGAAATGAATCTGACTTACAGTGGCCAACTCCGCGGTGAACGAGTTCATTTCTCTACGCCAGGTCATCATTTGTTTACTTCGCGAATTACGCCATTCGACCGCAGCCCCAGCAAGCTGTTCGAAGTGGCATCCTCAGTACATTAGCTTGACCAACCACGTTTGTAGATACTTAGAAAATGAACAAAAGTTGCCCAATAGGTATTACCAAATACCCGCTTCCTAACCTCTTCGTCGCCCATTCGTTGGTGCAACCCGATCCGATCCTGTTCTGTGGTCACCATAACCACATTCTAAGGAACGCTAAACGCAACAATGCATGTAATTTTGATGTTTAAATTGTTGTAACCATTAGTTACTGTCACGACCCCCCTGAGAGAGAAAGACATCTACAAGCGCAAAGACCACGAGCAGTATCTCTATTACAACAGTTACATGCAAATAAATAAGGGACCAAGAAAGCTTTCATCAGCGACAGTTAACCAGATTCGGTCACGTATCGTAGTAGGTATAATCCAGCTGCATGTTTTTCACTCAACTGTAGGCAAGATGCTTGACAAGAATGTGACACCCTTTTTGAACTATACGCTACTGTATACCACTGACTGAGTATAATGCCCAATCTTAGTGTCGACTGCAAAACGTATTATTTCTCGAGCTATAATGAACCCACTGAATTCCCATTTGTTTCATGAAGCTTCCAGTCTCCGTTAAGTAATTCCCTTGTTATCAGATATCATTAGGCTGGCAGATAGCTCGTTTTCATAACAATGATGGTGGTAATAATGGGTACCAAAAGGGTGCAAGTGGGCACAAGCCAACGGCAACACAGTAGTCCCGATTAAGAACAGGGGATCAACGCGCTAAATACAAAACGAGGCAAAGTGTCAGAGATGGTCATACTGAAGAAACAAAGAGGAGATGTAGATAAGCAAGATTGGTACGATGGTGAGGTAGATGGCAAGCATGACAGTATCAAAATAAAACGCACGATTCGATGCACGTTTTCTAAGCAGCTCGAAATTTAGATCACGTTACGCGATTACGATGGGATATCTGTCATACGGGGGTCTACTATAAAAAGGAAACGGCGACAAAATTACAACTGGAGGCAAATCAGAAAACAAATATTCGTTGCACAGAGTGGTCCATTATGGGAAATAACTTTTGCATACACAGCACAAAGTCAACTTCTTTCAATGAAGTTAGGAATGACTGGTCAAGTACGCGCATGCAGAAGACCTAGGAACTTTCAGTAGAGAATCATGGGAAAATGTAAATAACATAATAATCATACTGTATCTGCGTACAGATGCCACGAGCAAGCATATATCCACAATAAGATTTTTCACAATCAAGAAGCAAACAAATCCGAGCAATAATTCGACAGAATAACCATAATACCGTTTTCGTAAATATTTTGTATAAGCAGTAAGGACACAGATAAGAATGCCGATTGTAGATGGCAAGAAACTACAATTCCTAAGATCAAAGGCCAGATGACGGTGAAATGTTGCAATACAATTACACACACACACACACACGGGCAACCAAAACTCTTGTTGATTCAATGACGTTCAAGCGAAGACACGATGATGAATTGTGAAAAAATTTCAGCGACAAATAAAGCACACACCAGTATTTTCGTGTAATGTTTTCGGTGTATTCTGGCGGTTGATGATATCAATCAAAGGTTGCACAAACATGGCTGCGTACGGCTGCATGTCTTCACCTGTGGCCGATTGGAAAAAGAACGATGGGAAATAAAGTGAGCCGGTTAATACACAAAAACGACTACTTCTTTTAGCCTGAGCTACAAGACGCTTGTGATTGCTCATCCACCGAACAGCAACATTAAACATTTTAATTCAGTAGCAGCAGGGTAATTCCCGTCAACGTAATAGTCGATTCATGTATTGATACAGTGACTATTGTGTGAAGTGGACAAAACTCCGGGCATTTCGACGAACTTTCTCGAAGCTAATACAGGTAACAACAAAAGCGGCCCACATGCATGTCGATTTAACTTTGAACGTTTAGTCCCATAAAATACCACATATATCAAACTGGTGAATGCAACTCTAAACTATATGCAAATCTTGATCACGATGGCCACAAACGGAATAACAAACAAAACATATAATGGAATGATCAAACCAACGAATGGAATCAGTAACGACATCACGTAAGTGATCAGCAGACTGCTAATAGACACATCTCCAACCAGGAACAACATGTGGGTAATAACGAGAGCGACAGGCACACTCAATGAATGAACATTCGCAGAAGAACACTGACAGTCAGCTGCACTGCGCAATGCTTGGTGTTGCTGTTGACGACTGGAAGAAACCACAAGACAGCCAAACGATGAGGTGTTCAGGGTCTATGGGAGGCACGATTGCTCCAATGAACAGGAACTGTGCGACCACTTACATCGTTAGTTGAGAAAGCACTATAACACGGCAGTGTGTCACAACCAATTATGCGGCTGTATCTGTGAAGGTATTGACCTTTTCACTGTTTGCCTACCAATTATGTTAATTCATACAAGTTTCTCTATTAATTAACCCATCGTTTTGCAGACTACTGTCGACATCAACGACAAACCGAGCCATAGTACACATAGGTATGGGTCAAAGCCGAAAATGTATGCAGGTACGTAGTGACAGCACACGAATGAGATGAACTTATGGCAGTTTTGACCCTTGAACAGAAACTGCTACCGTAATTTATAAACGATGTGTGCCTGTTTAAGGGTACTGTGAAATGAGGAACGTAACCGATTGATGGATGACGTCCGATCCAAAAACAACAAGAACAGATCGAATCGTAACCGGTAAACACTGAGTCACACTTCGATTACCCTAAGGCTATATTGCAAAAGATTTTGTGTTCCAGGACGGCCAGGATGTAGTGAGTAAGCAGACAATACCCTTATTGTCAAAAAGACACTTGTATCGTTCGATCATCACTGCGTCTTAAAGGAGCTGAAACAAAATTTACCTATGAAAAAAAGGTACGGCTCGTGATCTAAGTATTTATCACACTGTTCACAGTTTAGGTGGATAAAAATATATGACACAATAACTACTTTTATAAGTAGTTATCGACCACAACTTGTCTAATAAGTGGGTCATCTGATCGCAATGGTTGGCACAGTCACTTACAAACCATTTCTAAATGGCATACCTCGGTTACCACTACGCCCTCATCGATTCGTGTGTGTGCCACCGCGCAATACGTAAAAAAATCTACCGATCACAAGAGCGACGCCCCGAACATGCAGCACGAGGACCGAGGGAAGTGCAGAGGTGATTTGAGGCAATCATGCAAGTGTTTTCGAATATGGCGCACAGTCAAGCTTGTGGATTACAACTGATGACAGAACTAGTGAAGGATATCTTGAAATGAAGCGAAGGGGCACAACATCTTTATATGATAAACGATTGATGTGTAGGGCTTAGTACAAAAAGTCCAGCCGAGTAGGTATGAGGGATAACTAAACCGGTCACGAAGTCGGTTTACATAACACTATCTTCAAAAAGAGATTCGAAAGTTTCGGAAATGTCCTTTCATTTTAAAACGATTCAGTTAGATGGATCAAGATTCACCTAACCACAATCCAACATTTTATAAGGAGGGTGAATGCCACAAATAGTACATCACTTTAACTGCAACAGCAGTTTATTTACGCTGTGTTAGAAACACTGAGATTACCGAGAGACTAATTAGCAATCGATTGCGGCTGTCGCATTTTCATAGACTTTCTAGTCGGCCCTTTTTGAAAAAAAGCACTAGACTCGAGTTTCGCTCTCACCAGAGCTCGTCAGCAGTGCATATCCTTGCCACGGCCGTGATGCTTCTTTTCGAAATAGGTCAACTGGAAAGTCTACGGGAATGCGACAGCCGCGATCACTTGTGAGCGGTGTTCAATCACTATGGAAAACAAAATCTTCTACTACTCATCACTATATAGCAATCATCGAAAATGTGAAGTGCACAAAACAATGGAGAAATGATGCGAAGCTAACAGCTACAAATGATTAGCAGCTGTGGTGACTAAGACGAATGAAAAACGGCTCAAAATCTGAGAGAATGAGAGATCAAAATTTCCCTTAGCAACATTGTATTCGAGAGTATCTAGTGGCCAATCCAGCCGATGAAAAGGAAGTGAAGATCAACACAGAGCGATGTTCAACTGGAAATAAAGCAAGCTAGGAACAGCAGTTGAAACAGACATTTCAACAAGCGTACAGACCTAAGTCTGGGTGGGAAATGTCAACTTCTCCACGTAAAATACTGCTGACGAAATATGCATTAGGATGAGACACATCGTGCATAGCAAATTCCATATAAACCAAAGCGTCGCAGTTAACCGACGTCGAGTAAATGGTGAGGTGCAATGTGTGTGCCTTCAAGCATGCCGGACGACACG
>LUCH01018519.1:0-13632 GCA_013368495.1 Paragonimus heterotremus | reverse complement strand
ATAGATTTCGGCCAATCAGTTGAGACACAGCACAGGTTGACCTAACCACGCCGAACCTGACGTGACTTATCTTCCTTTCTCCTTGTGGCTTCGATCACAACACCCCCGGGGAGGTCCATTCGACCTAGTTGAAAGAACTTGACGTGCTTTCATTTTTTATAACTAACCTCACTTATGTACGGCTGAGCCTGTATTTTGCAGCAAAATTCATGTACAACCCGGGATTATGGACTACGAATAGCCCTAGAAGTCCTACTTGAATTAAAACCTCCTGTGTAAGTAACAATGAGAAGACCCTGAATCAGATGCAGCAAGCAGTTGTTATTCATGAGAGGGGTACCTGGATTTGCAGACGCACGTTAGTATTAATCCGTGGCACATGTGAAGCCACCAGCTCTAAGCTGACTGATGCATTACTGAACAAGGAACTTGGCGAATAACGGAAGAGGTAACACTGAGGCTGTTTGTCCAATCATGATGTGGTATTTTAATCCAAAGCTTGGATCGGTCCTTTGTCAGATCCTCTATTATGTCGGGGTTTGGGTAAACGGTGATTCGAGTATATTTTTACCGCAATTCACCAGACGCCGGAACTTTCTCCCAGGTTTAGAGGATGGAATTATCGACATACATTGTACGTGACGGTTGAACCCATATTTATTGAGCTGTATTTAGATATGCTCGTACTGAATGAAATATTGTATAAAATACCCCCATACAACCGTGACAATAAGTGTAATACGTAAAGCATTTTACCTCTGTAAACAGAGTGTGAATTCTACTGTGATTACACTCCTTTAATTACATTTTATGAGTAATAAGTTAATATCAAGTTTGTTGACACAAGGAACACGATACATACGGTCATAAACTGAGCTTCACACTACGATCAGCTAGTACACATAATGCGTATGTCTATGAGGGTGTGTGCTGCATGCGACTCAGCGCACACAACATTTTGGTGCACAACTGACCGTAGCCTTGGCTGTGGTCCGTCCGGGCTGTGTGATGTCAGTACTTTTCATGGGTTGATGAATGTTTTACCAGCCTACGCTTGTCAATATTAGTTTTATTTTCAGTTTGTTCTGGTAGCCACAGTTTGTTTTACAACGGTGTTGACTCTTTGGTGTGAAGAACTGAGTCAATATCTGAAGACAGGTTGATGATCATACAAATCTGGCGATCCGATGAAGACACTGGAGAATTGGTTAACTTGTTCCACTCACTAGTACCAGGGCCGGATTTCAACTGCCTAATCAGACATGAAAAAAATCCTGCTGGCATGTCTGAAAGTGAATCACATTCAAATGTAATGAAGTCTTCTGAGATGGACCAAGGGGCAAGTTTACCAGAAAGCATAGGTATCAAATGAGGTTATTATTACTATAATAATTTCAGATGAGATTCAGTTGTGAAAACTGGGGTTTCCGGCTGGATTCGAACCAGCGACAGAAGCACCAGGTCTCATGGCGGCAAGCGCTCTGCCAGATGAGCTACGAAACCACGGCAGGAGCTGGGAAATTTCACATTTGGGCTCGGTTACCCGCCCGTCCCACTGTCTCATATGGAATCCCCCAGTTATTATTTTGCGGCAGTTCAACTTACCAGCCGTCATTTGGGAGAAAGGAAAAACCATAAATGAAACCACGAAAGTCAGATAAAGCAGTCGGCGGTGCTCTGGCTGAGGTCACTCGAGTGCTTCTAGTTTAATGAACGCATTATTTCCAGTTAGTGAATATTCATAACGTACCATGTAACTTCAACGTTTCTTTTCTCATTTACGTGTAGTTTAAAAACCGTTATCACCGTGAATGCCTTGATCTTGGCACCGAATCTTATTTCTCATTCGCTCAGACGGTTGAATCGAGTTTACAAAGACAGGTTGCAAAAATGTGATGGATATAGTTACGACCCAGCGGTACTTTACATTCAACGCAAAGCAAATGGACCTAATCAAGGCGTGTTTTATTTGACGCTACCGTTTTTCTTGCAAATGACAACTTCTACTCCGCGCTGTACTGATTCTGGATTGTACGGGACAGCATAGAAATAAAAATGTTCTATATGAACCAGATTTTTGACATCGTTCATATGTCTTTATAACTCTGATTGCCTTTGAATGACACCACTGGGATATGTTAGTCCGTAACCAGTTATCAACCCTCCTAACTTTTGACCAAAAGACTGAAATTACAACCGTAATATCTACCAACTAAGTCTAACCAGTGTAGATACCTTCAGTGGAGTGGGACAGCGAGAAAGCATTGGATAACACAATCAGCAAAATAGGTCCAATTTCAGTCTATGTAGCCATAGCAAGTGGGAACGGTGATTTCTACCGCTCTGCTCAACGGATGCACATTTTGTGTCTTTCAGGTTATTTCAAGAAGCAATCATATGCTTGAACAAAATGAAAACAAAATTTTTTGGTCCCAATTTAAAACATCATAAAGCTATAAAGAATTAAAAAGACACCAGGTTAGTTCAATCAGATGAACTTTTGAAGATTATCCTCTATGTATGGCATATTTCAGCTGTATTTCAGGTTTGAGTAAACTGCAGCGACTTGTAAGACATCTGTTAGTTACTCCTACAAATGTTCAACTATAACATGATTTACAGACCCCTTCGTACCACTCCTGCACTGAGTACGAAACTCAGTGAACAGGTGTTTGAAACTGGTATGGCCGTTCGGATTTTCTAGTAATCGAAACGCAGGTAACAAATAAATGTGTATTTCAACTTCGTGGTGTGTTTGTGTGTGGTATTAATTAGTATGCGGTGGCTTTCACCAAAAGCTGTGCAGAAGTTTGGTTGTAAAGTCCTCACTGCCGTGGGATGGTGGTTTTGATGTGTTAAACACTCACCTACGCATATTCATTCTGTGTGTTACACCTTAGTGTAATGTAACAGGAACAAGGTTTAGGTATAATGACAACTTTAGTACTAAACTATCATATTATCGTGTTTGTCTAGGTTTGTAGTTTAGCGGTTGTATTCCATGAGGTAGTTGTGGAAGTATATGACAAAGATGCGATCGGGGGGTACATGAGCATTCCGATACACACCAGCTATTAACCAGAATTCCTCTTACTTTCTTGATTAAACAGGACAAGATGACAAGGTTTCATGATAATCATTCCCAGCGCAACACTACAAAAACAGCTCCGTCCTTGACTGGACCCATCAGCAGGTGATCATCTGAATAGAGGCTTAAATTGGAAACATTTTACGGTGCGGGCTGAAGCCTTATTTCACATGATCACTAGACATAGAGCTCCAGTTTTAGTGATATGGTTGAGACAGTTGATGTGTAAATTGTTCTAGAACACTTATAGCGTATAGACATAATGGTTACGGCTGTTGAGGCTTGAAATGACGAATGTAATTTCTTGTGATGGTCACCGTCAAACTGACAATCCACGATCAGTTTAGGTAAAAAATACGATGTCGGTTCGTAAATTGTAATAGATCAAACTCTCACTGTTGCTCACGAATTAAACGAAATCAACTCGGCCAGCTCATTTTAAAACAACATTACTCAGGCTTGGGTGATAAGTTTGAAGCAGATCCTGTGATCTGTTCAATGGATGTGAATTCTTAGTTTGTCCATTCTAGAAGTTGTTACTACTAAGCTTGGTTTAGAAAGAGACCCAACTGTGCTGAATTGAAACCAACACTCTCCAGTTTTACATACCCAGCTACGATGAGAACAGACCGGAAACACTGTGATCAGTCTGTGATGAAAATATATGTGCATAGGCAGTGTGCTATGGGTCGTCCGTAGACGGTAGTCGTTGTCCGGATTAGAAACCCAACTGTTTAACACCTCGCGTATTTGAAAGAATTTCATTGGCTCACGGTAACTGTTGCCATAAGTATGGAGGAGCAATCCTTTTTGGAAAGCTTCCTATTAGTCGGTTGGAAATATATAGTCTAAAAGCCTACATAATGGTAAACGGTCACTAATCGGTTCAGACCATGGTGGTGGCCATTTTTTCATGCTCCACGAAGTAAACCTTCCCAATCTGCATTGCAGCCGAAGGCGTATGCAGACCAGACAAAGATTTACGTCAACCTCCAGCCTCTTAATCCACACAAACTGATTTACGTTATATATCTATCCACACACCTTTATCCTCAGGTTTTGCGCTTCGTGCTTCAACCTACTGAATCAGTCATAGGGTTGTGTATTTTAGCACGTGCAACAGGGATACGCACACGCCAGATGAACAAAATATCAAACCTACCATTTTTGGCCACCAGGGATTCGATCGTGCTTTTAGATGAGAAAAACCAGTTAGTATTGGGCTATAAATTACTTTCCAAAGGACTGTTCACATATATACGGGTTTTGCGCACATGCAAACGTGACAACCATCTCAACACGGTAATCATCCAGCTCCATCTAACTGGGACACACAGTGAGCGAACAGGTCCTGAGAGCTACCAAGGTATGTGCTTTTCTATAGTGGGTAGACCACCTGGTCAAATTGACAGATACAGGTGTGAATATAAAACGGGCTAATGTAACTGACTGCCACACATAAATTGCCTGTTTACATTCTCATAGAGCAGTTATTGACAGACCGATCTGCATACGTGCATAAATCACCCATACACACTATCATCAGATAATTCCCCATCTTTGTGCTCTCTGTGAGACCTGCACTGGTTGAACACAGGCATTCAATGCACGTATGATCTAAATGTAAAACTGTATGATTTACAGACAAAACGGAATGTTCCCCAACACTAGGTTATCACTAATAAATAAGACAGGTTGGTCATCGATTTGATTATCCAGGCCTCTTAAATTTACCGAGTCATTAACTAATATGACCTTTAAAACAATGTTAAAGACGGTAAAACTTCTGATGGTGGATGCGCTCGTACATCTAGAACAGTTAATTCAAGTGAACTACTGATGAAATGAAATACCTCGTTACTGTTTCTGTGGGCCAACAATTACTTCTAGTTTCCAACTAACTTCCTTGAAGTCCAGAAACTCGCATTATTTCATTTACTTCTATCCTATCGCCCGAAATTCCCGATTTTGTCGGACACCGCTCACACAAAATTAAACTTTCTGAAGAAAAATACGTTTTTGTTCAGTGTACGCTAGGTTGCCTTCAACAAGATTAAAAATGACACCATAGTTCTCTCAAATAAAACAGACTTTCTTTTTGTCTCACAAGCTTGGTTCGTTATTCTTTTCATTTAACACGGATGTGAATCGTGGACAGTTCATCCTATCAGAACGGAAGTTCTGCAACCGTTCCGGAAATGTTATGCGGTTCAGGATTTCTATTACACCCTATAAATCGACTTCCCTGGGGAACAAAGCTGCACTGTGTCCCAATCTGAAGCGATGCAAACTAAATTATACCGACTTTTTCAAAGACACTACGGAGTACACAGCAGCTCAACTAAATTAGACCAGTTGTAATTTAGTACCGGGTTATAATAAGAAATATAAACATTGTACTCTATGGTTAACTGCGTTGGAAAACAAATGTGCAGAATATTTCAAATTTGTCATCAGTCTAACATTAAACAGAGGTTGGCGACTTCTTGAGGTATACCTAAAAACTAGAGACCATTATGACTCGCATAACAAAGATGATCACTGGGGGATTTACATATCAGGATTATCAATGTTCTTGCTGGTAATACTGAGAATAAAACTTCTTATGAAGCACATCAAGTTAGTGGTGTTTTCGGACTAACATACTGCAATTTTTCTATTGATTTTGTAGATTGCTTCTACAAAAATTTGCATAAATGATTCGGTCACAGTTGTGGGTTACCAGCTGTATACCAAACTAAACTTAACGTGGCTTTCCACTATGTGTCTAAGTCATCTACCGTGAGGTGCGAATGTTTTACTGTTGCTAAGGTAAATCGCCAGCACGGCGACGTTGGATTTCCCCTATTTCGGCCACGCCGAATAACTTTTGCAGTGACATATTTCATGATCGATGAGACGGGTTGTCAGATTTAAATAACATGTGTTAATGCTTGAGAATACACTCATCACAGAGCGATTAACTGACGCAAATTTAGGGGGCATAAGAATCAATGCGTATTCTCCACTGACCGTTATGTCGTACAGTTTTATATATGCATCCACAGCACTTGCTCACTAACATTGTAACTCGTTATACGTAAGTAGCTTCTAGTGCAAAGTTATTTAACACAAGTTGTCAGTCACTAGCTTAACCAAATAATTTTACTTTTCAAACAAACTGTGGAGTGTAGATTGAAAGACTTTTCCACAAATAAACCGTGATTTCTGCGTACATTTGGTATGCTGTGGGTGGGTGGGGGCTGAAAATCTTTCACATATAAAATGCCGTATAAATGCTATGTAAATGACACTTCTAGAGATAGAACTTGTGACACCGGATTCAAATGATTAAGAAAGTTTGAGAAATCAAAACATCAAACGATCGGTTAAAAGTACTGACACAGCTCAGGATTGAAGTAGTAAGGTGTAAGTCAACTTAAAGAGGCAGGTTTATAACTAGTCATACTCGGATAGCATTGACTTCAGTACCAACATGTTGATCGACAGAGAGAGTATGTCGCGTTATGATAGTTTCCGCACACTTCGTGCTGATTGACTTCAAATATTCAAACGAGCTGAATGTGTCATGCAGAACCTTACTCTGGACGATTGCCAGTTTCTTGTAGGTTTTGTGAAAATCAGTCACTTTTTAGAGTTTCCATCTGTTTGGACCTTCTAGTGAGGCAAGGAAAACGTGATTACCTTCTATATGAGTTAAAACCAGAAGACCAAGCCGGGAAGGTAGGTAAAAAGCACGTAAATGGTTTCCGAGAGATAAGCACCGAAAAAAAACAGTTGCAGAACCTTTGGCAAGGGACGACTTAGGAAGTGCGAATCGTGACGCTGCTGCCCGTAACACAGAGACCCCAGTTTTCTTAACGATAGTCAAAAAGAATTGGTAGCTTAGCGGTTTATTCAATACCATAGGAAGTTGTTTGAATGTAACGTGAAAACCTAGCAAGCTTGTGCAACGATTAAATTACGAATTGATAGACATACACCAAACTTTACATTGAATGATGTGCATTTAACGGTTTCGCAAATTTTGCTTCAACGTTTTCATCTACTCACAAATTCTGAATAAAAAGGAGTTTGTGCGATAAAAGGTGGTTTACACTGTGACTCGACAAAACTGAACCATCTGGAAAAAGGCTCGAACGCGATCTTCGCCAGAGAATGACTATGTGTGCTGATTTGCTGCAGCTGTCTTATGTAATAATTCAAGCGGCGTCGTACCATGATGAATTGAGATTGGGTCACCATAAAGTGCTTATACAACATTGAATGCTGATAAACAGGAGAGGTCTGGTTCTTTTGCACAATACTGCCAGACCAAAAAATGAAAAAATAAACTTTTAAATCTGATCTGTGTGATCGTTAAAACTTTGTTTTATTCATAACATTTAATAGCCTCCTCATCAGCGGCTTATTTTTTCCTCTAGGCGAGCAAATTCTTTATGGGGTAAAGCCTCCCAGAGCAAGATGGTATTGAAAATGATAGTATAAACTAATAGGTTAGGAAAACAGCATTCTATATAAGTGATTTATGTTCAGTTGTACCCTAATGGAAAAAAGCACCTCATTTTGCGAACATATTTGGAAATTTCAGTCGAACTGTATTTCATTAAACATCAGTTTACAAGCATAAATTTGTGTCAACTCAAAGGCATGACTACATTTCAGTATCACACTTCAGAATCAAATTAGAGAACCTACTAACTCACAAATCACGTGGCCCAGACTTTATATCTCCAGTCGTCTTGAAGAGGTGCGCCATGGAATTAGCAGAACAACTTACAGCACTTTCCAGTCATTACTTGCCTACCAGCCATCCATCGAAAGCCTGGAAACAGTTCATAACCACACCAATCCTCAAGTGTGGGTGCAGGGATGATCCACCAACCTTTCGACCAATAGCGTTGCTTTCGGTGATCTCTGAAGTAATGGAGAGTTTTTCAGATGACTGGGGCCAAAGTTGTAGACCTTGAACTCACCACCAAGGAGTAACATGGTTCTCATGTAAGGGACATGTGTCACGATTTCGTCGATTACTCGTGACGTTTGGACGAAGCCTGCCGACGCGGGACTGGCATCAGATGTGGTTTATCTTGACCTTTCCGAAGACCTCGACATTGTTCGTCATTCCCTTTCATTGCTCAAACCGAATAGTTATGGCCTTATTGAGGGCTTACTCATGTGGCCTGGAGATTACCTGAGTGAACGTAGGTCAATCATCAAAGTGACTGGACAGCTGCCAGAGTGGATCCCTGTCAACTGTAGTGTTCTGCAAGGATCCATCCTAAGGTCTGTGTTATTCATTCGTTTCCTTCTTGAACTGCCTAACACAACAAGATCGCCGATGTTGCACTACGCCGATGACACAGAGATCTGGAGTTCTGGAGTACCTGGAAGATGAGATAACCTTACGAAGCGGTTTGAACTTTCTAAATCGGTGATCCATAGAAAATAACTCACCGTTCAATGTGAAAAAAGTGTAAAGCTGTGCATAATCACCACCAAAATTGTACTGATTATTACCTTGGCGACACCAGGTTGCTCGTGTAAGCATGCAAAAGAGACCGAAGGACCATAGTAGCGGACAGTTTGAGTTTGTCTAGAAATTGTTGCCGAGGCTAAAAAAGCACAAATGGCCTTGAATTTTTAAAGAGGAATTTTCGGGAGGCTCCACTTTGACGTGCTTCCCACCATGTTCGCTTCCACAATCTACCCACACCTGGAAGCGAATCTATAGTCTTGTCGTTCTTATCCCAAGAAGGATTGGGTACTTACTGACAGTGTGCTGAGACGGTCTATTAGAAGAATTATTAGGTTGAGGAAAACCCCGATTCGAAAAGACTGTCAGAAGTAAGTCAGATCTCAATGAATTACAGACAACTCAGACGAGGCCTAATTCTTACCTAAAGACTACTGCACCTATCGAGTTGTTAATTGACAAACTTCTTCCTATTAAGTAGGGATGAATGTTTAACAGGTCACTCGGCAAGGCTGAGTAATGGGACAAGCAAGTTACGTTGTGGACAGGGCTGCTCCGCAATTAGGTTCTGCTTACACTGGAACGCATTGTCCGAATCTATGATCACGGTTAAATCGGTTGAAAGTTTTAAAATATCACTCGATGTGCACTTACATGCAAGACAACCTGCACTACAAGTTTTCTTACCATTGTTCTAGATCATTGAGCAAGTCTGACTGAATGTTGCTTCAATGTGTTTCAGTGTTTGTTGTTAAACCGATTGCAGCCAACAGCTTCATCGTATTTACCTTTTACTTAGTTCCATTAACTTTTTATTCATACCTATCAACTTCCCATTACAATTTTTACGGACTATCCTGAAGATAGGGATACACAAACAACGATCTTTTCTCCTTCCTTTGAAAACCTGTGAACCTACGGATCTACCAGTCATTATTGCGGAAATCACGGATGAAATTAAGAGACAATAAGAACATAACCTGTGGTGTTTGTTCTTCATCATTTTGGTATGTCCTAGACACCTTTTAGCAGAAAACCAGTGTTGTTACTTTTGATGGTTTTACTTTTTTTATTTTTGGGATAAGTATAAAATCGTGTTACTTGCTATGATCAATACATAAGCAAACGTTTGATCACAACGTTCAGCACAGATTGTAAGAGTGTTAAGTTAGATTTTAATACAATATCTACTCTGACAACCGGCTGAAATTCTTCACTTTTCTTTGCACTACTTGAACTGAAAGACAACAAGAATGTATATTGATGATGCCACAAAATATTCAACTTACGGGGTCTAAATTGCCCAATAATTGGGACCCTTTATTCAACAGCTTAATTACACAGAATTAACAATTTTAAATGCAGTCAACTTGATTTGTTCCTCCCAGCTGGCTGACTCCATTGTCGACGTTACTGCCTCAGCCATTAAACCGACCACATCCGAAACCCAACCTGACAAATTGGCGGACTAGCTGAATTAGTTTCAAAGCAAAACATGCGAATAAATGCAAAAATTCAGTGTGCATACATTTCACTGAGCAAACTGGCCACTTTGCGCACGCATCAATCGCAGTCGTGTGCATGTGTGATTGAGGGTGTGGCATAAAACAAGAGGTCAGTTAGTTTTCATCTGTCTGGCTTGGCTACGGGACTAATATCTCCCAGCGGACAGTCGGTCTGCGTCGTCAATCAATTAGCACCACTCTCAGAATAGCGCACACATTTGATTGATGCACGTGGGACACTGTAAAACACTCAGTGCTCATGTCTGTCAAAGTGAATTATGAGACGACATAACAGGTTACTTTCTTCCGCAATAAGTTTCAATTTCGGTGTGGGTAGAGAGATGACTTGGACGAATAAAATAATGCGCCATTATGTTTGTTCACGGACATTAAGCTTTAACATCTAAAATCGTTTCTTGGATGCAGTGAATGACCATTTTTCGGAAAGCTTTCTGACCAACAATGAAGGACATGCAGAAAGAGGTATCTGTAAAAAGAATCAGTCCTGGAACCCTTTCCTAAGAATGTACAGTATGATCCAGGAAACAACAGTAAGTAGTGCATGACTGTGTGTTCAACTAATTGCAGTTGTATTTTTCACTCATGTACCAGTGACACCATTTTCACATCCTGCCGCTGAGGTGAGTGGTGCAAAATGGTTGTGCAAATGTTCACTATTTTCCGTAAAACACTAACAGGCTGTACTTGTTTGCTGTCACATAAACCAAAGAAAAATATTTCTATACAAAGCAGAAACAACAGAGGTGATCACTGACATCCCTCTTCCGGTTCATTCTACCTCGTCTAAAGCCAATAACTAACATTTCAAAATGATCTTCTTACATTAAACACAGTATATCTAAGGACAGCTACAAATTTGCATTCAACTTATCACCTTTTCCTAGGTCGAAACTAGCCAATACTTTATCATTGCAAATGGGAACCCTGAATATCTCGCAGTGTGTCCCAGATGACTCAATCGGACAGGGGTATCATTCTAAGCTTGCCAATAACTGATTAACGGTGCAGGCCGACTGTCCACGGCAGACACAAATCACAGTGTCTTGAGAGGAAAAAGTGGAGCAGCCAAACACACACAGGCTCCTATTTAGACCTATCGAGCACTTATGCACAATACTGCAATATGCGTGCACCTCATGGAAACAGTTAGCTGATTTATTAGATAGATCAAATTGGAAAACTGTGTACGTGAATATTTTTTCATGGTACGGTTGTTGCACTGTTTGTCCTGCCATTTATACAGGCAAAACGACACATTAAGGAGTGTTTTATTGGTTGCGAGGGTTAAGTGGAAATTTTACGCTTTATGGATATCCCTGCCTGAGGATTAGGGAATTAATGTCATCAGTTGCAAACATCAGACATTGACGGTGGACTGTGTAGGCAGTTATTCCCAAAGGGTACATTTAACATTCGATTAGTAGTGACTCATCAGTTCTCATTTCAGCCACATCAGCGGAATGTCACCCGAACCTCTTTTGTCTGGGAAAACATCTGGTTCGAGTGACTGACGAATACGTTTCATCCTACAGCTTAATGTAAAAACCGCACCAGCATTAAGTAGCATCTCACACCTGGCCGCCAGATGGTGAGGTGTGCAGGCCGTTAACCGATCCCTTCCTTGGTCACGTTTCTAAATTTCACGGTTCTATCGTCCACCTCGCTTTCTTGTTGTGGGAACGTGGATTTCGTCGCTGTTACCCAGTTGGTCTGAGTCTAACCAGACGTTCATGCACTTACAACACACGTGGGGAGTTAGAGAAGCAAACGCAAGAGAGCATATGTCCTTTGTTAGTAAGTGCGGCAGTGTTGTTTGCTCAATCCAGGTATACACACATACCTGACAATGTAGCCCCCTCTCCGGTTGCCGTCGCCTTCGAAGGTAAACAGTAGTTGCAGCCCTCTGGCTATCGGTCATGTTTGTAATTGCCGAACTGTATCAGCTGCAGTGGCAACAATAGCAGCTGTCTTATGTTTTATCAGCTCATACATTTTTGTGCACTCCCACCCTTGTGCACTACTGTTTATCCACGCATCACGTCCAAAAACATATGGTGTGAAATATGTTGAATCACTCAGAACGTTGCTTATCCGGCCGACTCTAATCAACCGTCGCATAAGTCAGCCCAATATGGCCAAGTACACTGAAGACGTAAGTATATATAGCCGATCAAACTCAGGGCGAGACCGACTTTGACGAAATAGTGGAATGTCGGAGGATGGTGACAAATATTCAGAATTATCGTAACTTATCTCCTACACAATATTCCAAGAACGTCCTTGGAAAAGGCAAATAGCTAACCGAAAAACGGGCAGTGCTGTTATAGTCTTACCAGAGGGTTTTCATTATTTCAATCTTAGGCAAATTTTTCGGCGTAAACGTGAAAAGCTGCTGGCAGGCAAAATGGGAATACTTACCTTATACCAAGTTTTGTGCATTCATTTCACAAAATTTATTTCGTTTACTTGTCTAGCACACAGAAATCTCTACCCTCATACATTTGAGGAGGTAGTTCTTCTCAAATGGTGGAGTAATACTATCTCAGCAGACGAACAAACAATCGTTGAAACTCTATCAGCAAGAGCTCTTTGTCCCCGCCCCCGAATTAAATATTTTCTTTTGAATTTTGTCTTGAAGGCCTGTAGAAAAATTTAGACATCTGGAATATACATCTTAAATGACACACAAGAAAATGTTTTCACCACATACTTTGTCAGGTGAAATTATGGGTTTTGCATAAACTTTCTTTAACACACGGTTACTTAAGGATATAAACAGTAGTGAGTGAGATACTGGTAAGCTCAAACTAAGATATTAAGTGTCATACGAATCCATCTAGTATCCTGATTGTCGAAAAATGTTGTAGGCGGTAGAAGATGAAACTCACGTTTTAGGTAGTATAAAGTTTCCCAGAAGGACTAGCCTGGTGAAGAAGTACAAATGGGAGAAGGGCTTTCAGGTGCAGAGCTTAATTTTTAGGCAACTAAAAGACAGTGTCGGTTGTTGATAGGTATCACTGATCTGAAGCTTCATCGATACAACCTACCGAAGATTCAGTAACCACAGTTGTCACTACGCCCAATCCCTATATCATGGGAGATTCGTTTGATTAGATGTGACTTAACGGGCGGTTGATATCCTGTGGGCAAAAAGTTTATTTGTCCCTTCGAACCAGTAAGAAGAAAAGTACAGACTTGAAAACTACTAATTTGAAGGGTCAAACTGCGCGATCACAACAAAAGAATCACAATGTAGATCCATCTGTTATTGTCCACTACAAATTAGGCGTTTCAGAAACAGTTGTAAACCGATGGAGTGAACAGTAAGTAATAGCTTTATCTGATAGGTTTTAAGAAAGTTTATATGTATACACATACATGTATATATAAATGAGTTATGTCCACCAGCTTGACCGGACAGTCAATGAAACCAACCAGACAGATAACTTGCAATTATTGAATGGGAGTGAATAGAACAAATGAAAAACTGATGGATGCCATGAACAATTCGTACTCGAAATCTTGCGAACGATTACATCAGC
>LUCH01018518.1:0-13607 GCA_013368495.1 Paragonimus heterotremus | reverse complement strand
CGCTTACTTCTATCATTCAACCTCTGGTACCCAAAAGATCGCTTGCATGGTCCTGTTGAGGACTTCACCGGGGATATTCTCGCTGCTCTCTCAATGATATAGCTTGTTCTACATACCGCTGATGATTCTAAAACACTGTTGAACGGAAGTTTCGCTTCGCCATTTGTCGTATCCCGGTGGGATCATCTGAGTTCAATGGTACAAGAGACTGGACGTCACCCGGCTACCAGCCTCATGTCCTGTGATCTGAACTGAACTTTATCGGGCGTTGGTAAGTAAGAATGCGCCATCAAGAGAAAACATTGATTGTCCAATCTGTTTGATATCTTTTATTTTATTCACCACACCAAATGAGTCGCGTAAGCTGCAGGTCGGGAGTTTCCGCCTCACGTGATCTTGTATTGGAATTCGTCTGTACAAAATGTTGTGTTCAGACTTTGGATCTGCCATAGCCACCCCACATCCTGTTAGCCTGTCAAGACCCACTGTTCAAGTGGGCATCTGATTGCGGCGTGACACTGAACTGACTGACCTCATTAACCACCCGTTCCCCGTTTACTCTCTTTAATGATTCCCTTGTAAGATCTGTTATATAATTATGATATATTTGGCCTGACGATGAATCTCTGAAAACGCGCTTGTTCGCTACAGAGTAAAATTACTCGCAGTGTATGAAAGCAATCTTTAGATATGCTGCTACCGACCCTAGAAGGAAGGCTGTTCCAAAGACTACTAATCCTGTTAGAAAAGGACTGCTGCTTAATGAAGTCTCGAGAACGAAGCTTGAAAAGTTTCCTGTTATATCCTCGCTGACCGTCATCATTCGCTATAATAAAGAATTGCTCACTGAGACCTACTGTGTGTGAATTAATGCACCGCGAAGTCGTACAAGTTCAGGTGGATA
This sequence comes from Paragonimus heterotremus, assembly GCA_013368495.1. Lineage (NCBI taxonomy): Eukaryota > Metazoa > Platyhelminthes > Trematoda > Plagiorchiida > Troglotrematidae > Paragonimus > Paragonimus heterotremus. The sequence continues at coordinate 12,703 of LUCH01018518.1, read as the reverse complement.
CAAATCGAAAATTTCAAGTCGAGATTCGTTTCCTAAGTACGTGATTAGTTTGATAGCCGCGCACTGTACGCTCTTAACAGTGAGTATTTCTTTCTTCAATCCGGTATACACGACCTGATTGGTGTACTCGAGGTTCTGTTTTTATTGGATTTTGTAATCTGAGCGTTACAACTAATGCAGTCTTCGTCATCGTTTAACCTATTCACCCCGTCGATTATTATCTAATCAGATGTTTGTTCTTTTTCACTATTTCTTTGCCCCATGTGTTGTACCCATTTATTGCTTTTCATGACATCAACATTTACCGTTTTTGTTCACGTATTAGAACACAGTGACACGCACAAGATCCAGCAATATTAGTGGGTCGGGGGTGTCAAGACACTTGCGACCAAATCAGCTGTCGTACGACTTTTCAGAACGGTATGCAGTTCCGGACGTACCTACGCCAGTACCACTTCGAGGTTACTGTCCTCAAGAAGAGCCACCGTAGAAATAGGTCTGGTTGAAACACAAAACCTTATCTGACGAAGTCAGAGTCGAGCTCCCTGGATGGGTGTGGCGGTTGCTGGTTGCTTTGTTAACTGCTACAACTTTGAGGGCCAGGACACTTTGGGAGAGGAGGCTTGTTTCGTGGGGACTGTTTCGGACCACATCTCCAGATGAGCAAGCCAGAGCGGTGTTTAATACATCTTTCCCTCCAGGTTTAACAAACTTGGTTTCAGCTGGCAGACCTTGCTCTAAAGCTACCAAGAATCCACTCGAACCTGTTGTGACGTTACCCGTGAAGGTTAATACTGGATAAGTGCCGAGTAAAATGGTGGCAATGAAGGCAACTCATACTCGTAGCAAGAGTGGCAGAAACGCTCCCAGCTTGCTAGAACAAAGTCACGCACCAAGGCTGACCCCAAACCCCAAGCCGAAGCAAAAGTCCTAATCCCGACTCTCAAGTGAGGGCCAGTTTTCCCAGAGGGATCAACCCACTCGCCCACACTCATAACAGGGCGGCTGTTCCCATCCCTTTGGATGGCCAAACACCTCTGGAGCTGCATGAGTATGAAGGAGTAACCTCCAAAGGTTCACTGGTTTATTGCGCAGTAGAAAATGTAGTTCTTGTGAGGGTGCCGCATCCCAAACAATTTCGGTATGGATCTGCGTTTTTCTATATCTTCCCGATCGTCCGTTTCTGAGCGGACGTTGGGTAGCCACCGATCCTCCTTAGTCACGTGAACCGCCGAAAGGGTGAGTGTGTATTACATGAGTGCATGTTGAATGTAGTAATCAGCATTCGAAAATCGTAGTCGAGAAACACCGTGTTATTGTGTGATAGGGTAATGTGAACATGAGTCTACATCCATCTGCGATGGGGTTGGGAGAAAAAAGCAACAATAGAAATAACGGAAACAAGAGAAACAGATGTTAGCAGGAATAAGAAGAAAAAATCATCGAATGAGTGTGATGTCAACGAGTAGTTAGTACGAAGCGACCTGGCTTGATGGAGCGGTTTCAGGTGAAAATCATGCATACAGGAACAATCAAATGGGTAACGCACGCATACATGGTTGGTGGCATCCGAAACGGACTAGCCTGTCACAGTGACCGAAGCCAAAGGACGCACGCATACATACTGGGAATGACATACATACGCGTCAAGAACTGAGCGTTCCAGCAGGAGTACACCGTCCGTAGTGGTCATTTAGATAAGAGCCAGTCATCAAGACACCTCTTGTATGTCTCCAGCTTAGTAGTCCTCACAATTTCCGTCGGAATGGTGTTCTAAGTCGGACAAACTCGTGTAGCAAAATTGTGTTGTCTGCAAAGTAAGCTACCATGCGTTATGTTTAGCCTAAATTCGTATCTTATTAAGTTGGCGGTCTCCGCCACCTTGAAGAGATTTTGATTGGGATGACTCTTTGTGGTCATGATTTTACAGGCGAGAATCATGTCTCCTTTCAACCGTTTGCAAGCCATTGGAAAGAGGTTCGGGAGCTCCAGTCGGTCTGCACATGAGAACGAGTAGAGGCCTACAATCCTTTTCGTTACACGTCGTTGTACAGATTCAAGGGTGGCTGTCTTTCAGGTATGAAGCGCATGCATGTATGTTTATTTCCAGCAGAGGTCTTACTAGAGAACATGAAGATCAGTGCAAAATATTCTACCGAAAATTTCCGCAGTAATCTGCTGAGTGCTGCCTGTTACGACTCAACCTGATAGAGAAAAGACAAGAACAAACGCAAGACCGCGAGCAATATCTCTAACACGAACGAACGCAACAGTATTGCAAAACGGTACGAAAATCTGAGCTCAAATATCGTAACTCAAATCTCGCAGCTTAGAACCCCCTAACAAGTAGGGAAAAAAATGGTCTTCAAACGACCTTTATTTGCTGCTCAACCCGAAGGCAAAATGGCGGCTCACAGCAACTGTATTTATAGTTTTGGAGTGGCTTTGGACCTAGGCCACTGAGTGGACCACTCAGGGGCAAGCGCAACTTCTCGGACGTTCCGGAATTCTGGTGGGCGTTCAAATTCCCAGAAGATGAAGCAATCCATTTTCCATGCATATAGGGCTAATTTTTGGGAAAATATGTCTTTTCCCAACACTGCCAACCTGCCATTAGCCTTCTTTGTCAATGCCAGTGTATTAGCGCTAAGACAGAAGTTTATCGAGAGTTGGATCCCAAGATCTTTTCTTGAACAACCGCAAACGGTTGCCCTCCAATCCGGTAGATTATGCTACTGTCGTGTCGTATATGCAATATTTTTGACTTACTAGTGTTGAATGGGTGGCTGTTTTCTGCCGACCACCGATGCACTGCGTTGATATCCTGCTGTAGGTGAGCAGAGTCTTCAGGAGAATACGGAGTACGCCATACTTTAGTGTCGTCCTCATAAACGAGCAAAGAGGATTGACTAACAGCCGGTAAGTCGTTCACAGATGATAGGAACAACGACGGGCTTAATATGGATCCTTGTGGGGCACCTGTGGGAGCCTCAAAGACGGCAGACAACACGTCGTCGACTTGCACAACGTACGTCTTGTCTGTTAAATAGTGTTGGATCCATTTACGTAGTTGGCCGTTGAAATTCAAAGCTGTTAGCCTACTTGGTAGAACGTGGTGGTTTAGTTTTTCGAAATTTTTAACAAAGTCTAGGAAAACAATATCTACTGGGTGACGCTCTTCCGCATCCGTGGTCCAGGAGTCTACTGTCATCAACAAGTTAGTTGTCGGAATCCATGTTGATGGTTCGTTAGCAGTTTAGTGGATTGGAGTCGCAACCATATACTATCGTCTACTATACTTTTCATTACCTTAAAGGCATGGCAGCTGTGCTGTTGGACGACAGTTGCCTGCGTCTGTTCTGTTGCCGCCATTGTAAATAGGCTAGATAACACGGTGCTTCCAGGTATTGGGCAGGGTACCTGAGCTATACGAGTGTCGAAACAGCTCCGAAAGTGGAGCAGCTAGTGGCGCAGTACATTTCGTAAACAGGATGGTTGGTAGGCTATCGAGGTCTGGTGGCCTATCAGGTTTCAGTCTGAGGAACTTAATTCTGACATTTGACTCTGAGAGACCGGAGGAGATTTCAGCTGACTTCTGGCTGTCCGGTGCAGTCTGGATCGCCAAAGGCTGTTACGTATTTGGAGCAGAGTATCTCGGCAGTCTCCTGATTGCTAGCTGACAAACCAGACTGACCAATTAGTGATGATACGGCTGATCGAGATTTCGTAACGGGCGCGACGTATCCATAGAACCGCTTAGGACAGTTAATAATGGCTTCTGTGAGATCGAGCTGATGATCGCGATTGTCTGGTCTTACTGCTGTTAGGCACCGATTTCGAATGTTTTTGTAGGCACTGTGTGCGTCCTCTGTACCAGATGACAGAAAACCATTCAAGAGAGTTTTCTTCACCTGTATGAGGTGTTTCTTGTAAGTTTTCAGTTGAATTACTTATTCTTTCTTTAAGGAAAGAAAGATACCGCTTCCACAATCACTTCGTTTAATCTGTCAATGATGTAGCGGCAGTATTTTTCGGCAGTGGCAAATGCTTCAGTCGGAGGTTATAGCGTTTCTGTTAAACACTTTCGGATTAACTGGGATTCGGCTCGGCGAAAGTTTCGGCGAGTCGGTTTAGGATGCCGATTAATCACAACATCACAGATCAACCTAAAACGAATATCCGCGTGGTTTCATCAGCGTTCACCATGTATGGCTCGGAAGGGAGGAGTAAATCCAGATGAGATGAGTCGTGCTTCTCTCGGTAGCGAATACATTGCTGTACATGTTTCGTTAGGCCGACCTCTAACGTGAGATTGTAGGACTCCGGATCCTCTGTGACGAAGTCACCCTGCTGGCAAGGTTAATGTCTGGAATGTTGAAATTCCCAGTTATTAATACTCGACTGTTTTTTTAGTGCAACTGCCAGACGGATAGTTTTGTTTAGGCGTTGGGTCATTCTGTTGACACAGAAGGTGTTTTATCTACTGTGTCAATGTTTAGGCTTACTGAGCGAGAGTCAATCGCGTTTATCCGGAGAGACGTAAGCAGTACCCTCAGGTGGGGGTCTTGTAGCACTGAAGCCGTAACGTCTTCCGAAACATAGATCGCCACCCTTCCTCCTCCTCCGGTGACTTTGCCGTCGCGTAAAATGTAATAACCGGGGATGTCGACTTCCTGGTAGAAAACTTGGAGGTTAGCCACTTTTCCTTAATGCTGATGATCGTGGGTATCTTCGACTAACCAAGTTCCTTTAGTTCTGTTAGCTTGTTTCTCAGGGTTAACGCATTAGTGTACATACACCACCAACTGGAGATATGTATATGAATGTCATTCCCCGCCTGCTAGAGAAGTGATAGTTGAGGGGTGGCTGTTATCAGGACTAGCCCGAACTCTTTGGATTCGACGTCCGCAAGTTTTTGAGACCAAGGAATCAGTCTTCGGATGCTGACTGAGCGGTAATCTTGAAGGTTGGTTTGCGTTAGGCTCAAGCGGGTTATATCAGTTACATCCATTTTATCTTTTTCTTGTTCACATCGACCAACGAGCATCATCGTTTGGCAACCCATCGGTTCTTCTTTCCAGAAACCTGGATATCTGTAGCCTTTTACCTCTCCTTTTCTTCAGCTTTGTTGGTATACTGTATGGTGAACGTTTTGACTGTTTTTCTTTCAGTTCAACGTTGCATTTGGTTTCCCTCCATATCCTTTCCAAAGTGCGCTAACATGTACTCCCATACAAGGACATCTCTTGTGTTGTTTTCAATATTCTTCCTTCAACCGTAAATCTTGCCATTGGAATCTGTTTATTTCTCGAGAGATAAGTATCCCAGTCACGTGTTAACTTATCAATTGGCTTACCAGCATGGACCGGCTGGACACAAAAGCTTCACTTATGAACCTTCTGGCTTACACCGGAAACGCGGTGTGTAAATGGAACCGCATGTGGTGCGGCGCGAGCCACTTGCGGTAGTGGTTAAGAGCAGCCGTCGTTGGGTTTCGGTCATTTTGACAGGCTAATCCGAACTGGATGTTGTCTGTTCATATAGTTTCAATGGATATGTATAACAGCCGCTTCAGTTACATCTTCCAACATAACGCCACAGTATGATGGCGCCATAATTTAACTGATAGATAACGTCACCTAGAATAACATCTCCTTATTTGAGACGCAGTTGGAAACACTTTTAGAAAAGAACATGATGAACCTGATTATCTTCTCTCGTAATAGAAAGCAAACTGCCTTCCACTTTTAATAAATCTCATGACTTAATAACCTCTTTGCGATCCTCTAATTTGCTATACTTAGTATGTCGATTTCCCGAATCCTGTTGACGCATTCTAATCCCATACTTCCTGTTCACATACAGTCTCATTTCACGAGCACTGTTAAAGTGATTCATCACTTCACAGTCATGCAGTTCATTATCTGCAGCCAAACGTTTATTTCTAGGATATATATTAGGGTAATCAACTTGAAAGTCGTGTGGGTAGACCCGGTTTACTTTTTCGATCTGATATCCATCAGTACCCTAATGGACGACCCAGGATACTTTATATTTGTGGCCTGCGAAACTGAAACTTTTTTATCGCACAAATTGTATGAAAAAAGACTATCGTTTAGAGGATGTCGTTCGACGTGTACACATTTTTATACCACATGCATACGAACAGTGTGTCGGCAGTTCCACTCCTCTATATTTCTTAGCACATGCAGCTGTCTGCGAAGTGTTAATGAGGAGGCTTATGAAAGTTTATCGTTAATATTTGCGTATGGAGGTGTGGTTTACAAGTGTGTACACTGTACGGGTCAAACGACACCCTCCAAACGGTAGTTTTTTTTCCATACAATGTGTATGATACAAAGGACCAGTTCTATGAGCAGCTGCTTGCCACAATCCGCTCGATGCCAGTAAGTGACTGACTGCTTGTTCTGGGTGACCTGAACGCTCGAGTTGGACGCGACTCGGTAGTCTGGCCGATAGTCCTCCGATCCGAACTCGTCGGAGGGAGGTTAGTGTTGTTTTTGGGCATCTTGAAAGACGTGTCTGAACCGCAGTCTGAGGATAGTCACTAAGCTCTGTTCCTCATCATAATCGTATACAGCAATGCATCAGTGGTTCAAACTGGTGCTTAACTTCCAAACGGTTGTAAAAAAAAATTAATCTTGTACAGGGAGAGAAAATAAAGGGAAGGGGATGGGGAGGGACTTAATTACTAAAACCAGCTACGTTTGTATTCAAACATGCAACATCAAGGTACCTACGCCTTGCAAAGAAACGGCCGAACTGTAAGTGGAAGTAAACCGTCGTCAGCAAGACAGCTTTCTTACGGTTTTCACTGCTTCGCGTGATTAAATACACTCCCTTTGCAGATAACTCGGCTAAACAACGAAAACATTCACTCCACTGGGTCCGACTAACTGCCATCTCACCTAACGTCTGCAGTCACCGGTTCTGTGATTCACGAGGTCTCCAGTCCGGTAGATGAACCTGATCTACGATGGCCAACCCCTCAGTAAACGGCCTCATTTCCCTACGTCAGGTCCTGGTCTATACTGCTACCTTGGCGAGGTAATCGGGCTTGTGTACCGTTTTGCTCCAGCGGGTTATGCCGACTAGGACTCCGGTCCTTCCAGGTGCAAGCTTATCGGACAGGCCAAAGGGGAGCAGTCAGACGAAAAGTAGTTGCACTCATAGGATTGTATGTCACATTACTGACCGCGTAGGAGTGCTTAGGTAGTGAAGCACGATCTTGTGGGCATACGGCAGAACTGATGTCTTCCATATCAGGAAGAAGGGGGTTAGAAAAGGTATCCCCAAACAAAGAGCTCTCCGATCGCCCAACAAATCTTGTAGCTGTCGCTTAAGAAAGACAACTGCGCGTGAATCTCTTGGAAATACTCTTCGAAACATTGTACTCTGAAGTCCCCTGTCATGTTCGCCTTCATGACCCACACATATTTAAAAACGACCACACATTTCTGTCGTCCTTATCTCAGAAAAGGTGTATCAGTTATTGAAAGTAATTGAAAATGGAACTGTTCTCGGTAGATTCTCATGTTAGGCTAGTCAAACTGTATATCAAATTAGATAGCATCAAAGGAGTTTATTGACTAAGAACAGAGCGAGGACAAGACGATTTGGCAAAATGTAAACACAACTTGTGGCTGTGCTCACGAACGAGATAGGTTTTAGAAAATCCGTCAGTTAAGGTGGGTTGGAGGGAAGGAGTCAAATTGTTGCGTGGGATTGGCTATATGGGCTTGGCCATGGTAATCCCAAAGTGTGGACGACTTGTTTTTGAATACACTTCTGGGTGACTTAATCGAATTGCGATCGCATCGGTTGTAGGAAGGGTGCACCACTTCAGTGTCCGAAGGCGAAACGCTGGAAATTGTATGCGGCTCAGAAAAATCCTCTATGCAGAAAGACTAACGAAATTAGATCAATTCACGGTGAATTACAGACACCTCAAGGTAGACCTATTTTGTGTTTACAAAATACCCCACACCCAGAGTTATATACCAGCACATCTCCCATTAAACAAGACTGAACATCCTGAGATCACTCGCTGAAATTGAGTAATCATATAAGCAGGTTAGTTATCAAACACAGCTGTTGTACGGTTAGGATTCGTTCACACCGTAACGCATTACCCAACTCTGTGGTCACGGCTGAATTGGTTGGGCTTCTTGAAATTTTTTTTCAATCGGCACATATGTGTTAGAAAGCCTACAGTATATGTTTGCTAACCATCATTCTAACCCAATCCAACAGTCACTAACTGGGCACATCTGACAGAACGTTGTTTCACTGTTCCTCGCTGATACGATTGCAGCTAGTAGCTTCCTCGTAATTTTTATTTATTCATCTTTTCATTTGTTTACGCTTACAAACCGTCTAACGCATTTTCTCCATACCGTCACAGAGACAGGAACACACAAGCAAGAATATTTTCCCCAGTAGCAACTTGTGCACCTATGAATGAATTAATCACGTTAACAACTCTGTAATTTGCCAGTGCATCTTTTGAATAAATGATAGTTGTAACTTGACAAAATATGCAGCCCGTAGTTGATAAATAATGGGCGCCGTATCCCGATGCAGCACTTGTTGTATCGCTACCTCCGCTGGTTGGAAAAACGGCTATATAACTGATTGAAAATACTGCCCAATGTATGTCTTGGTCGTCCGGTTTCCGATTGTTATGAGCAGTTGTTCATTTTTATTAGAATACTCACCATTGCGGATTATGGCAACAGCGGCAACATTATCTTCCCTTTTAACCCAGTTGATGTCTCTCACATGCCTCTTATTCCAACACATCTGTTTTGCTCGTCTGTCACCTGTTTACTGAACCCTTTGCGTCTCATTTAACTGTAGGTCAACGGGAAGTAAATCACATTGCATGATTCTCAGTCTTGAAATTATATACTGATCATCGTCTACTCTCCGTAGAGCTCGATGCGCTCGCTACACAGGTTAGATACGGATATCATCTTGTGTTCTGTTCTCAAGGTGACTTATTTCTTATGTTCGTATGGGGGCCGTAGTAACTACGCCCGATTGTTAGTTTCACGGTTGTAACCTCGAGTCAAGTCATCACAGCTGATTGTGTCTAAGTTGGGCAGCCTCGCAATATCCGTCCCTGTTGTGATCCTGTTTGTCACCTCATCAGGCCACATGTGATGGCTAGAAACCTAACAGCTATGAGTAGATCCCTTTAAGATACTTAGTTTCTTATCCTGCTCTGTATCAGTCGTGTACGTAAAAAACAAAGTAGAGTCTTACCTTCTCTGGATCAGTTGAGCAGTGTCAGAAATCATTGCCAGCTGGCTAACCCCAGTCGTCGATCCTTTGCAAAGGCTTACTCTTTTTCTAACATGTTTATTTTTCTATACCTACAATTTTCCTTCAGTCTCCCGGTGTCTAATTCTTGGCAACCGGACAGTATCCAGCCCACGTATAACTTGGGATATGACAGCAAAAATCTTGGTGTAGAGTTGTTGCTTTTACCATTTTTCGTTTATTTTCCAGATGTCAACCACTCACACAATTGACACAAATCATGAAGACATGATCGTGAGTGAGCTCTCAGTTTGATTTATTCCATTATTCAAATCCAAACCTTTTTCAGCATGACGCCCAGCTGGATTATTATGGAACTACTTTGGCTACGGCTTCATCGGACGAATCGATCAAAATTTTCGATGTACGAAATAAAAAGCAAACTTTGATTGCTCATTTGCGTGAGTAAGTCTCTTCTCTCCTCTTCCTTTTGTTGATAATCTCATGACATTTTTAAGAAAATCGTTAGCATTTCTACGTATAACTTATCAATGTATCGGTCAAAGTTGGTCAGAGCAGCCGATATCGAGTATTTACATGGTGGGTCCAGTGTCACCTTCAATGCTAACATCCTGCTTCAATGAAATTGAGAATTTTCGGCGCATTTGGTTCTAACGTATTAGGGCCATAAATCTTAGTGGTGCTCACAAACTAAACACAGCGCCGTCTCTTCATGGTAAGCCGTCCCCGAAAGTGACAATGTTCATCATAGGAAGCGGACGCAAGTATGTGCTTTGGTGATTAAAACTACACGTTTCCCCAGTCTTTTGAAGTACGCGACCGACAACCTTACCTTAGCCTTGTCCTTACTGCATCCAAGGCACTCGCGAGTCTCATATTGTGGAGGCCTCTGAAATACAACCGAATAAGGGAGAACAGGCAGATTTTCGGTCAGATCATGGGTGTGTGGGTCATAACTACACATTGCAACAGACACTGTAACATCGACACTCCTTTTCTGAACCAACGGCCGTGATATTTTTGGACCTATGGACTATTTTTTATTCGGTTGCTTGACCTGCCGTCCAAGACTGTCTCCATCGTAGAAGAGCCTCAGTGTATAGTGTCAAGCTGTTAAAGTCTTTGTAAATCCACTGTCAATGTAGTGTGCATTTGTGGGCAGCTCTCTCAAGCGTTCTCCACCTCGAGTAGCGTTCGATATGGGTGTCCGATCTTCCTCTTCAACTATGTAGGGGATGGTATTCTGGACGGAGCATTCGGATGTTGCAAGGATCTCGGAGTGAAGCTACTGGCTGATCGATACTGAGTATGCAGACGACATTGTTTTACTCAGTTTTTTTCTGGAAGAAAGATGCAGACCATGCTTAGCCGACTAACTGATATGGTTGATCTGTATTGTATGCACTTTGCGTCTTCAAGGTGTAGACCGGACCTACAAAACAAGGTTCACCTTGACTCGCTCCTTGTTGTTGCAGACAAGCTGCTTAAGATTGTTGTTCGTTTCGCGTATCTGGTTAGAATCATCTCAGCGTGTTACATTGCCGACGAGGTGTCCACAAAGTCAGCGGGAGCGTACGATGCACTTGCTAATCTTCATCACTTGTATCGTCCCAGTGGTATTCGATTGTCGATAAGAAGTAAGGTTTCCGTTTTTGCGAATTGTGCTGGTTTTCTACGGAGAGCCGTGGTGATGAAAGTGCACAGTCTCCGCCGGTCGGGTCGTGTGCTCCGAATGTTGCATCTTACATTGTTCAGCGTGGCCACTGACAGTTGGAAGAAACCACAATGTAGCTAAACGATGATGTGGTCATGAGTTATGCATTACTTGATCGTCCTGTTGAGCAGGGTTGTTAGGCGCTGTTTTTTGTGTTGGGGAGTTCGCAATCGCCCGCACCAAGGTTTGGAAATCTTTTGATATGACAGTATGTTGCTGCCTGTATGGAGGCTTTACCCTTAATATTGCTGCCTATCCTTTGTCAGGAATTCTCTTTTTCATCTGTTCTCCTCTTCCCTTTATGTTCTCTAACATCGTTCTGCTACTTCGAAGATTATGACAAGAGTCAACGGCAACTCTCAGTTATAAGTTCCTACGGACGCGTTCCAATGCTAAAAACGACCGCGGTGTTGATGACCTTGTTCATGAAAACTGCGACGCTACAAGTGAAACAAAATATTCTCTTTTCTTTCCAACTTGTTTGAGTTTCACCTGGCAAATGGGTGGTATGTACTCATACAGAATGCATTATGCCTAAATGGCCACTTTCCTAGGTTGTTTGCTCAGTCCCACCTCCGTGACCATTGAAGTCTTAGTCATCTTCACACCGTTCTCTTTCGAAGCGAGGGAATACAAATGGGCAGCTCAAGTGTGATAGTCTTTTAGTCGTAGTCAGCAGTTGACCATCGATTATGGCTGAGCCAACTCAACTGTATGTATGGGATTTTCAAGACCTAGAATCCTAAGGCCACTGTAGATAAACGAAGACTGTACTAGAGTCTACCAAATGGTGTAGTAGATATAGGGGTTGCACACAGATATTACCCAACAGAATGAGACGATTGGCCGTGACTATTACGATGAACCCATCACTCTCCGAGTCGGCACTACACCGGTTGTACCGATTTCGGCTTCTGTGCGTATACCAGACTGACGTTTGAACAACTGGGGCTTGAAACCCAGGCGTTCAAATTATGTTCCACTTCTTGTTGTACATTGTATATAACGGATCCAAGCTACGGAGAACATCATACATGTCGCAGCAAGTGAGAAAAAAGGAGGAACTGTGTGTTGTTTAAAGTTAAGGACGAGAAAAATGTAAGGGGCCGTAAACTGGTGCACGACTGGTGCCATTTACGATGGCCTCAACAAAAGGTGTCTATTATTTCTCGAATCCTAACCGCGAAGCCTAGAACGCTGTGCTAAAACAGGTTGCCTTCATACCCTGAATCAGAGTCATACGCTGGCCATCAGGCTGCCGCTTTCAGCCTAATCCACCAGTCACTAATGAGATATAGCATGGTAAGCAATGATCTGGCATTCGTATGTTGTGGTCAAACCAACGAAGCCTGCGAGACGAGATCATTATGCTCAGCAGTTGATAGAATTCATTCGTCTCAGAGACACATCGGCTAACTTCGCTATTCCTGATGCGGTGTTACCATCACACACCACTAATGCCTCAGAGACCTCGATGGTCGAAAACGGACATCCTGTTAACATACTCCGCGCAAATGGACAACGTTTTACAGCCATTTGGTAGGGCCGCCTTTACAGCGGCATTGTGCACGGCCTTTCACAGAAAGACTGTAGTGGTCAAGATGAGTTACTGAACAGGTTAGGTATATGCGTGTATTACTCACTAAGCTAACGGTGATAACAGGATAAACGAATGAGACAAAA
>LUCH01018517.1:0-13584 GCA_013368495.1 Paragonimus heterotremus | reverse complement strand
CCGTCTAGTGAGACAGATCCATAGGTACTTGGCGACCATATGTGATAATACACGATTTGTTTGCTGAGAATGTCATGAGCCATGTTTTACACCACGACTTCAATGATGTTAAGTCATGTCGTATATTTTGTAGACATGAGGCGAGGTTGCTGGGCTGGTGGTGTGTGTAAACGATTTTGATATCGTCAGCGAACAGAAAAGGTTTGCCATGTTTGATAACATTGCATACGTCATTTATATACATGAGGAAGAACAGTGGTCCGCGGAACTTGCTATTTCTGCACAAGATCCTCCACAACTTCAACCCAATTCGGCAAGTCTTCGAGATGCGATTTAACCACAACCGCCATAGTCATTTGTCGAAGTTAAGCCAGCAGTGTGCACGTCTTCTGCGCGAGGAGGTCCGCTATCTTTTGCTAGCGTATGTTGCCCATGGAGCTGGCTGCCGGAGACGGCGGTACAGGCAACTAGTTCTCAGCCATTCAGGCGAAGACCGAATGGACGCTTCGGGGAGAACTACCTGAAAACAACTTTTGACGTCCCAGCTTTCGCCCTTGGTGACAGCCTGATTACGACCAACCATTCCGGTAACTGGCTAACCCCGAGTTTTTGTTTTCCTCTGCATTGTCCGTTTATTTAATGGAAGGCTGTTAAATGCCGAGTTCCTCCTTCGTGCAGGTATGAAATATGACTGATGATAAGGACAGCTCATGGACACATTTCTTACCAGCCTCCACTATAAACTTTCGTTTGCCTTCCCCTTCCGCAAAACTATTGCATTATTCGAAAGTCACCTGGAAAGCGGGTGGAAATCTGAGACTCTGGCTCAATGTGTAGTAATTATTTTGCACACCGTCTTAATACAGCAAAACATTATTGTAGTTCGTTTCCGCTGCGCGCACACAGATCACCTGTTATCTGTGGTGGAGTCGTCAGTCAAAATAAACAACGGAGTGCGCCTAATGACGCAAGCTTCTATTTCTTTCCGGATTCATTCAGTCCTTTTGTTTCAGGGGACGTCCTTTCACTGCATAGGTTGAAAACACTGAAGGTCCAGCGCCCCTCAGTTTGTTCTTGCGTCAACTGCAAACCAGCCAACAGGACCACTAGTCTACTGAGGCCCGTTACAGGGACGCCCTCAACGTCAGCAACGTGTGATGAAGACTGTTTGCCGCAGCCGATGGTCACGACATTACTGCGACCACAGAATCTTGGCTAAGGCCATGTTCACCTTGTCGCGGGTCGCATCCGTTTGGGGGTGGAAGATTTTGGATGAAACGGACCTTACGGTGGAGGGGAGAAGTGATAATGCCTTTGGTTGGCAAAGGCTATATGCGGCCCTGGGATTTACTCTCTTAGTGTGACCAAAATTTAGCCGGTAGAAAGTATAGTGAGGTCAGGCACATTGACCGTCTGAGTTGTACGAGCGCTACGCAGTTCCACATCATAAGTAGCTTGTCTCTTTTTGAGAAGTATTATCGGAAAACCAAAGTCCCAACCAACTCTGGGAGATGTCGAAGCGGCTGACATCAAAAGGAAGAAACAACCGGCTTCTTTGGGAAGTTTTGGGGTGGTGCTGCTAGAAATCTTCAATGAAAACACGCTGATTCACCGCGTGAGATGTAAGGTGGGTTTTAAAATACAGTGGGTATACTCGCTGCGTGATTTTATTGGGGGGTGAATACGAAAAACAAGTTAGTTTACTCAGTATAGGTATTGATCTCAATAAAAGTGAAATTGTGTTTATCACTTTGGTTTTTCTGCCCACTATTAACCTCTATCCTACGAGCGAGCGCACACCTTTAGGAGAGTTGAAGCTGATAGTTTGAGTCTGGACGCGATGTCCCGGCCCTGGAGTCATCCCATAGCTAAGGTAGACAGGGTTTGGGAGCCGGTTAAGCAAAATGTGCAGCTTCTCGTTGATAAACATGCCCTACTGACCAGGCGCCATCCACGGCGTCAGTATCGTTGATGTTTAAAAATTTCACCGAGCATACGGAAGGAAAAAATAGGGTGGCTAACTTTAAAAACAGCTGTCATAAAAGGATTTTACTACACCTTCGTGGAAGGGACTGTACTATCGAACTGAAGAATTATGCACCAACTGTCCACTAATTGGCCCGTGCTTGGCGTGTCGAAGTCGATCCGGAAGGGTACTACTCGCAGGTTTAGTCTGAGTCCTCGGCTCATAGGGAAGCATGTAAACCCATGCCTTCCGATGGAAAACTGCTCACGGGTATTCATAAGAATGAGGAGTATTTGATATTCGAGGGGACTCATCGAAGAATTAATTGTCAAAAGTCACCCTGAATCTTTCTCACGTAGAAGTCAGTGAAACGATTCGTAAGGACATCATCCCCAATGAGATAGTGGAAATACTACAGCAATCGTATGCTCGACTATCATCTGACAGCTGGCCTGTGTATTATCCATTCCAGTGACCAACCACGTAAGTCAGTCTAAAAAAGGTAGACTGGTCGTGGGTTGGCAGGAAATCAATGTAACAGGCAAAGGGACAGAAACAACCAGCAGTTATCGGCCGATTTGTCTCGATTACATTCTACGGCTAGTGTGCAAGACCGTCATTGAAGATAAAGTCACTGAGCACATTACAAAAACAACTTGTTTAATATGAATCGAACTAAAGTCGCAAAGAATGGGTTTTGTTCATCCAACTTTTGTTTTTTTGAGCGAAATAAGACAACCCATGGGCAGGGGAGAACCGGCGAGTTTGTTATCTGGACTTCAGTAAAGTAATGGTATCGATGAATCACTGATTGCCTATCACGAAAGTTTCACCATTATCCAAAGGCGGTGGTTATGGCATGATGGATCACAGAGTTGTTATGAAATAGTGTTGAAAGTTAACATTGGAAGTTCCACCTCAAATGTGTACCCTGTTTTCGGCGGAGTCCCTCAAGGGTCGGTTCTGCAGTCTCCGCTTTTCCTGGTACATGTAGGTAACCTAACGCCACTTTTCTTCTCCATATTATGTTTGCGGATGATGTGAGGATCGTCGGAAATCCGACTATGCATGTCGTCCAGGCCGGCTCGGTGGCGATTTCTCACTGGCCAGCCGAGCGAGGTCTACATCTAAGCCGGTACATATGCCCATATCTGATCAGAGGCTGAAACAGCTTTACCGTGGGACGTCTGACTGCGAGTTGTTCGAGCAGGCTGGCTCAAGGTCTGGACCAAAAGCGTTTTTAAGCGGGCGGCGCATTGCACCTTGCCGGCAACGAAAGCGAATCGTCCGCCACTTTAGACCATCAGAGCCGCCCCAACCTAATAACCAAGGATACCGATTCTGCCGTCCGAAAAATTTCCTTGACATAGTTCAGAGTATTGTAGTCCAGTCTGGATTTAAAACCGACAGTCAGATAGACAGTATCTTGAAAGAATGTTGAGGTTAGCTACTGGACTGATCGGGAGCTAGAAACCTTCAGACCGTACTGGCAAGCTGAGGTCCCTCAGCGTATTTTCTCTCGACCAATCAGGGCCCCATGGAGACTTGACAGGAGTTTCAAGATCCCAGCGAGTCTTACCAAGATACCATTCAGAACCTGCCTTCCATCGACAGGAATGCCCTGGTTACGAGACACCATTTGGTGATGCGAAAGTCTCAAACCACTGAGGAGCACGTGTTTCGTTCCCCCTTCATAGGTTTGCGGACAGGTGCGGGAAGTTCCCCCAGTAATTTTCCGAAAGTTCCTCGGTCAAACTCCTTCAGCATAGACCAGGCCAGGTCCACAATGGAGTGTTTGGTCAGCTACTTTAGCCTCGATGTATTGCCCGTTCCTCGTATGCAGGCAAGCCAGTTTTTAAGTGACTATGCCTTAACGTAAGCAGTTTTATCTATGTAGAATTGTTTACGTGTTTCTCTTGTTTGTAGTATGCAATGCTGTTAAGAAACCGTCCACTGTAGATGTGAGTTATTAATCGGGCTTACACGGCACTGCTGAGCATAATTCTGCAATGAATTAATAAGCTAATCGATTCCGCTAATCATAGGTTGAAGAGATGTGGAGCCCGTTGAAAATACCTACGTTTTACAGTTGGATTGACAACTAAAGAAGGGGAAAAATTAACACGAATCACAATGGAATAATGCAAAAAACGGCAGTACAACAATAGAAATGATTAGGGTTTTGTAAAACGTCCGCCATTTCACTATCACTCATGGGATTCGCAAGGAATAGACTAACACAATTTATTGTGCAGTTATAGGCAACTATAACCTTGCACTGGAAGTTCACATCTTCACTGCGGCATGCCATACGTCACTTTCTTCCGCTTGAAAGTATCTCCTTCCTAATTTGGTATCGTAGTTCATGTAAAAATCGTTTCATTTCGCCTTTTTCGTCTGTCGATTCTTCACGACGGCACCCAGATATAACCGAATGTCGGATGCAAAGCGAAAGCTGATAAACTGAACTGGTAGAGAAATGCGTTACACTGATATCTATCCATAGTTTATAAGTCGTCGCTCGGTGGAAATTCAAAACAAACAGACTAAGAGATAGGCATCAGACCGGCAGAGAAAAACTGACGTCAAAACCACATATAAACGTAGGAAAAATCAAGAAAGACGGCCAGACCTTCGGCTTGAGATCTACAAAACTGGTCCTGAGGCATGGTGTGGTGGGAGATGACGGCCGCAAAATTCTTCTTCCACTTATTCCTCATTAGGGCAAACCAGATTATATGAGCGGCAATTATCCGTTTCACAGGGTTTGGCTTGAAGGTCGTTCAAAAGGGAAAACGGTCGTTTTGGCGCAAATCCTTATTTAATAAATATTTTTGGAAATTTCAGTTTCGGAATTTCGGGTGAAGTACCTATAGTAAATCAGTTGTAAATAACAAGTGTTAATGGAAAAATTAGAATATATCGAATAATTACCAACAGTACTGGTTTGTTGAAGAAAAGTTTCCATAATTTTCGTTAAACTAGTCGTTATCGGCGTTAGCGCAATTTTTAAGTCTTATAAATGCGCTCATTGTAATTTTCAAGATGTAACACCTAATTCTGCAGCCTTATAGTGCTTAATTCTGTGGCACTTTGATGATGCGGTCGAAAGGGAAATATAACCACACAATGTTGGCATTGCATTTCAACACACCGAAACAACTACATCAGTTTCATAAAGACTTGTCTCGAGACAAGCTGAAAAATGGCATGTATCTGTTCTCGAGTGATAACAAAGGCAACTATTAGACTCTAGACTGTTATTTGCACAACGAAGCGCTTGTCAAAGGATCCAGGAATATCAGTCGGCTCGGATCCGAATCAGCCATCCTAAACCAGCCACCAAAGTCGTTGTTGCGTTGTTCATTGCGCAGACATCAACGACGCGTTTTGGTTTGTATACATATTTGCCAACACAACCAAAAACAGCCCGTCAGAACATTCGGGCGACAACCAAGTCGACTGCAATCAGACAGTGCAACGTAAGCCTGGGTTATCAAAAGAACCTTGTTCAATCTTCGTAACTTTCGTGGCCATGAATTAACCAGATCGGTCTTGACCACAAACAAACGTTTGACCCTGAGTGTGTGGCGTCCGGCCCGGGCCTAACCAATTATTGTGTGGAATCCAGTAGTTGCAATTTTCGTCACTCATGAACATTCACTTAATAGTTTTTGAGGCCTGCCTCATGGAACGTCATAATGAAACTTATGTAACTGTATTGCTTCAAGTAAGACCTACGGAAAATAACTTCTCCGTACACCACTACAGTCGAAAAACTTCAGGTATCATTCAACAGTGTGGTGTATCTTCGAAAATATTGTCTGCGTGCAGCCACACTCTAATCAGACGGCATAATCTTATCCATCGCACCCTTTGTCTTGTCCAGGATCTCACAGTTAAGCCGGGCAGGGTCTCCCAAGAAGCATCTATCTACCGCTGCCCCGCAGGTCACAAGTTCGAATCAGAGACTCTGAGTATGCTACCTCGAAGCAGCCCACATTCCTCCGCACGAACTACCAAGAAACATCGAAACCTGCCAGTGATACGAACGCTCTACTTGGTCATATCATTTCAGGGCAGAAGCGGCCGGGTGATACGTTAGGTGTCCGCGAGCGACAAGCCGACAGTGGCATTCGGCTACTGGGATTATTCGTTCCTCAGAGATCTGCACTAAGTAGATCTTTTAACAGCTGCTCGAAATTGAGGTCTATTTCACG
Organism: Paragonimus heterotremus; assembly: GCA_013368495.1. Taxonomy (NCBI): domain Eukaryota; kingdom Metazoa; phylum Platyhelminthes; class Trematoda; order Plagiorchiida; family Troglotrematidae; genus Paragonimus; species Paragonimus heterotremus. The sequence goes on along the minus strand of LUCH01018517.1, from coordinate 7,398 downwards.
GAAGCGCAGGTACAGCAAACATTTTGATTCCAAGTCAATGGACAATACGAATCAGCATCTACTGATCTCTCTAATCTGAATATGACACAGAATGTTGTGAGTTGAAACGCAAGCCTGCGAATGGTCACATTAAAATCCGCAAGGCTTACATCTCTGAACAAGCGATATTGGGAAGGCTTTTTCATTAGTGAACAATCGCCAGCAGATTTTTCTGACTGGTAGATACACTATCCACTGACAACCTGCTAGTGAGGCTACACGTGAAAGAAATGGATGACGAAGTTGCTGATCGTCCAGGCGACTGGACAAATGGGTTGATAACTTTGAGGAACAGTTCAGCTGGCTTGAACCAGTGTGAAGTTGAGTGGGCGAGAGGATCTGCCGAGGCTAATATATTAAGCAATTAACGGGTGTGCTGCCAATACACAATATCAACGTATGGGCGGTAATACGGAGGAACGAGGGGAGCGTGCGCTCGGTGATCAGTACGTTCGATTACATGGATTATCCATCGTTGCCTCTATACGTTCAACCAAATGTTCAGTAAGATAAGAGTGGTCGCAACAGAAAAAGTTAGGAACGACAATCGAGCCTGAAAACTGTATACAATGAATAAATAGAGTCCATCCCTCAACTCTTCCAGGTGGGGATGTTGGCGACAGTGTGGTTTAGCTATGAAGTTTCCGATGACCTTCCGTCGAAAAACAAGTGGGCCCCAGGGAACAATATATTGAGGAGTAGTGAAGCTGCCGGTCCAGACTTCCTTTCTATAGCACTATTCAAAGCAGGTACTCATGAATTGTCGCTTGAATTTACATTTGAATTCCGTTATTCACGATAACCGTGAACAAACTTTGAGCCACGCGAGGATATAATAGAGCGGTGTTCTTCCGAAGTAGGGGTTCGAGCAACAGTCGTGTAGGAAGACACAACGCGACGAACATGAAAATATACTGTAACAGGCAAGCCAGACGTTTTGCCTTCGTGTGCCTGTTACATTCGTAAACTAACTTCGGGCAACGTGGAGACAGCGGGGGACAGCGTTCTTCTGATGTAAGGGTTCCAACAGTAGTCCTGTGAGAGGAGACGAAAGAAACGGTCGTGCAGCGACCCCATTCGTTGTCAATTATTTTACAGTTATGGGTGCCATTTGCACTCTTTCTGTTTCCTACTTTTGTATATACTTAATCATTTGGTTGAACGAGTAAAGATACTGACAACTACCCCACGCAATCGGAAGTACGACCCCGCCGCATGCACGCTTGTCGCTTCGCTCCGTTATCGATTCCTATTTGTATTCGTTTATTCTCGCGTTGACTCCGCAGTGTACCCTTTGTCTACTAGCTGTATTATTCTCAATCGGTTGTCGTTGGTTCGCTCGACCTTACAAATTGGTAAGCCCGCGTAAGTCGTATATTATCATGTAGGTTCGTTTTCGGTAATTTTCCCCGCTCACATTACGTTTCCAGTGCGCATAGTTTACACATATATATGTATTTAAATGTTATACCGTTCGCATCCACTCAGTCGCCATGGACATTAAGCCTGAATGTTCGTATTCCGTATCCCTGATCACATTAACCGTTCCTGCTTTTGGAGATCTTGATTCAGGGCTGTGGTTCGCCATGTTAGAAATGAATTTCAACAACTGGCGTATAACAAGCGATGCGGACAAGTTCTCGCAACCTACACCACGACTCCACCGAGATATGTTAAACCCAGTTAGCGATATCTTGCTAGGTTCAGCAACTGATCGTTATGAGTCGGTTTAGCGAACGATACTGAAAGAAACAAAGCCGACTGAAAAAAGGCGTCTGAAACAACTGTTCCGGCGGTTACAGCTGGGGACAAGGAACCATCGGTTCTCTTTCGAGAAATGCGACAGGCAGTGGGCAGGTCGCAGTTGCCAGAGGCTCTCTTATAAGAGTTGTGGACGCAGCAACTGCCGGAGTATACACAAGGGTTATTGTCGGTGTTACCCACAATTCCGTTAAGTGATCTGGTAGATTCTGCCGACGCAGTACATGAACGTCTTTGAGACACGACGCCGTCATTATTAGTGAGGCGAGCTGCTACCTCCAACAAACCCGCGGATAGTTCGTTAACCACAAAGGACGCCGAAATAGCAGTGCTGCGTAAGGCACTTGAACGTCGCGAACACAATTCTGCGGAAACAAACGCCGAGATAGCTCATCTGGGACATGAGCTGGCGGACCTTCGTTCCAGCATTAGGCGTACTAGGTCAACATCAAAAATTTCTCCCACGCGTACTCGGTCACCACCCGAACTGAAGTCTTGCAATTTTTGTTGGTACCATGAGACGTATGGTAATAACCTTGAACGATGTCGATCACCATGTAGCCGTCATGGTAGCAAACGTTTAAACTAGCAAGCTGGCATGTTTTAGCGACGACAGCCACAGGCCAGTTAAACAGTCGCCTCCTATTTCTAAGGGGTTCGACCTCCGAAAATCACTTCTTAATCGATACAGGGGCGGAGGTTAGTGTCATCCCATATTCAGCAACGGATGCACGATCACAATATGACACAACACTCCGAGCAGCAAACGGTACGCCCATTAGAACTTTCGGCCGTCGACTGTTGAGTCTTAACTTTGGTCTTCGACGCGATTTTTGCTGGGTTTTCTTGGTAGCTGATATACCCTTCCCTATTGTTAGAATCGATTTCCTCCGACATTTCGACTTGCTGGTCGACGCACGTCGATCACGCTTGATTGATATTTCGACAAGACTCTGTGTTCAGGGTAAGCCTACGGCTGTGATCAGTCTACGCTGCTTAGCCCCCGATAAGTTGAAAATCGCTCGAGCCGAATTTGAGCTTACGCTTCAACTTGGCATCATCCGTCCGTCTACTAGTCCATGGGCTTCCCCGTTGCGCATGTTGCCCGAAACGACTGACAATGACTGGTGCCCATGTGGCGACCATCGAGCATTGAAGAACGCGACCCCTCCTGATAAGTACCAAATTCCGCATATTCAAGACTTGACAGCAAACATATCAGGAACGCAAATATTTACAAAAATAGACCCAGTGCGGGCGTATAACCAGATTCCGACAGCTCTTGAAGACATCGCGAAGGCAGCGGTGATAACACCGTTCTGACTTACCGAATTTTTAACATATACCGTTTGGTCTGGGCAACGCTGCCCAGACTTTCCAACGTTTCATTCACGTGGAGTGGACGGTGTTTATCCGTATGTGGATGACATCTTGGTAGCTAGCTCCTCACAGGAAGAACACTACGCGCACTCACGTTCGTTATTCGCCTGTTTGTAGCATCATGGAGTGACCATTCATCTGGCTGAGTGCTCGTTTGGGATGACCAGCGTAATTTTCCTGGGTCACCGTATATCTATGAGAGGGATCGAACCTCTCCCCGACAAAGTGCAAGCAAAAGTGCACTACACGGAGCCCATATCATTCGAGTAACTTTGCCGTTTTCATGGTCTGGTAAATTTTTATCATCGTTTTATTCCAAATTGTGCACATTCAATACAACCGCTCACCGACCTGCTCAGAGGTAGGGTTGGCTCATTTTCGGTTACAATGGCCGCAAAAATGGCCTACATTAATTTAAAAACAGTTATCGCAAATAAAACGTCGTTGTCACACCATCACCCGTCCGCCCCTTTAGTGCTGACTGTGGATGCATCAGACGTGGCTGTAGCAGCAGTCCTGCAGCAACAACTCAGCAACGACTGGTGCTATTAGCTTTTTTCTCTAAACGTTTACAACCAACTGAATTGCGGTATAATGCATCCTGAAAGGAGCAGTTGGCGGTAAATCTCGGCATCCGCCATTTTCTACAAGTCCTTGAAGGTAGAGCCTTCATCGTCTTCACAGACCATAAGCCGCCAACGTACGCCCTGTGCTCGAAAACCGACAGGCACTCTCCCAGGGAGACCCGCCACTTAGATTATATCGCTCGGTTTGCGACCGATATCCGTCACATTTCGGGTGTTGCGAACCCTGTCTCCTGTGCTCTCTCGCTCATCAACGATACAACGAGCACGGCAGACAACTCAATCGATCTGGCAGCAATCGCAGTTGCACAGAACAACGATCCGGAAATAAAACAATTTCGTCGGTTCAGTTCCCTTACTCTAGAGAGCATGCCCATCAATTCATCTGAAGTGATGTCCACCGATCGCAGGTCACATTTTGACTTAGCCTTTACGTCACTTCTCAACACACTAGGCTGTAGTCGAATCTGCACAACAGCTAACCATCCGGCAGCCAACAGGTTAGTTGAACGTTTTTATAAGCAACTGAAAAGTTCGTTATCCGCCAGCAACAACCCTTCGTGGCACGAGGTTCTGCCACTTAACTTGTTAGATATCCAAAACACGCTAAAGGCCGACCTGCATACAACCCCCATCCAGTTGGTCTATGGATGCTCCTTACGTTTACCCGGAGAGATGGTTGTCCCACGCGCAACGGGACCCATCAACTTCGCGGATTACGGCGAGCGGTTGGCCCGACATATGAGACGACTCCGACCGACCCCACCAGGGTAACAGGCGACGCCAACGTACGAAGATCCTCGCCTGTCAACTTGTTCTCATGTTTTGGTGCGTGCAGTTACTCCTTGACGACCTTTACACCCGCCGTGAACAGGCCCATTCAGGGTACTCGCGCGCCACGATAAGACTTTCGCGTTGGAGCGCAGGGGTAAACGCGAGGTTGCCTCCATCGATAGATTAAAACCAGCGTTTCTCGACGTACCTCATGTGAACATGGATTCGCGACCAACAACGTCCTCAACAGCTAGTGCATTGCATAACGTTGGTACCGATCCGGTTTCGGTTACGACCCCATCTGCGCCGACGGAGGTAAGTCTCCAGAACAGACGTGGTCGAGAGTTGCGGAGGCCGGGGAAGTTTGCAGACTATGTGGGGGTCCGTTGTATTTAGTTTTTATTATAGTTCCATGTCATTACCGAGTTGATTTTAGATGGCTCAACCTATAGCGAACGCTGTTTGCAAGGTTCTTCCTAAAAATATTAAAGAAAGGAAGCGCTGCATTCTCTCGGACAGGATGAACGCAGAAACAAGCGAAGGTTGATGTTTTTCGTTGATGAATACTGTATATTCTAGATACTGAGCGTAAACCGATAGGACGAGGACGCAAAACATTTTGGAACTGTGCAAAGCCTACGATGGACGCGAGCAAATCAACGACCCTATGAGGTCGATTACAATTGGACTGTCCCCAATTCCCTAGCTGGCCTACGATTATTAACCTTCAAAACCGTGCTTCCTCGAACCACTTCCAATTGTTCCCCCTTGTTCTTGCACTGGCCGTAAACGCGAGCTGTGTGGCAGGAGTAGATTGGACCAATCACGCTCGTGTCAACGGTTTTGGTTAATTGAAACACCGCAACATTATCAAAGTCAACACTCTGGTGGCCTTCTAGGGGGCTCTGTAGCGACCATATTCGCTATTGTCAGTTATTTTAGAGTTATGAGTGCCATTTGCATTCTTTCTGTTTCCTACTTTTGGATGTAGTTAAACATTTGGTTAAACGAGCAGAGATACCAACAACTGCCCCGTGCACTTGAACGTACGGCCCCGCTGCACGCACGCTTGTCGCTTCGATCCGTTATCGATTCGTATTTGTATTCGTTTATTCTCGCGTTGACTCTGCAAGTCAACAATATACCCTTTGTCTATAGACAAGTATACTTCCGAGTATACTTGGGGCCAATTTCCGTTTCATTGGATTTGTCTTGAAGGTCGTTCAAAAGGCAAAACGGTCCTTTTGGCGCGAACCCTCGATTTCTAAATATTTTTCGAAATTTTAAAATCGGAATTTCAGGCAAAGTACCTACAATTCATCAATCGTAAGTAAGTGTTGTTGATAGAAAAATTGAAATACACCGAATAAGTGCCAAAAGTATTGCCTTGGTGATGAAAACTTTTCCCTCCATTTTCGCGAAAATATTCCGTTATTGACGTTATCCCACTTTTTCAAGTTCTATGAATGAGATCATTGCAATTTTTGGTATAAAATACGTCATTCTATAGACTGAGGGTGCTTCATTTTGCGGCGTTTTGAAGATATGGTGGAAATGGAAATATACGACCATAAAGTGTTGGCATTACACTTCAACAAGAACACTAACACATTTGATGATGAAACATGTATGACAACATTTCCAGCTTCTTTGTCTATACGACATTTATACTACTTCTCATTGTTTACACGAATTCAGGCAGATACTGATCGATGAAACGTTGCCTTTACAGATGATTGAAAATGACGCTATCACATGGTTGTTTCCATCTTCGATGTTTATGGAATGGCGTAAGAAAAGGGTACCATTCCCTTTCTATCCTCGAAAATCTTCGGAAGTAAATTCTATTCAACCTACTCTATTGTTTCTTACTGGATTGATGTCGCGTGGTGTTCATACGGAACAATATACAGATAAAATTAAGCTGCCTGCGGATTGCATCTCAGCCGGTCACACTGTGATGTTTAGAACACCAAGTGTCTATCGCGGTGTAAGAGAATATTCCAATCATTGTGGCAATCAACGGAATCAAAGAAGACGATTACCATGTACCTCAAACGTCTTAAATACAGCTTTTCCACCACTTTCCGCATGTGTTTGTTCTCCAAATTGTTCATGATAAATGTAGTTCCGAGGGAGCAGCTAATAGTGTGAACATATACTGGATACCCAGACGCTGATCCTAGATTAAGTCAATCTGATGGAGCAGCTGCTGGTGTGCACGTATACCGCATACCATGACGTCATTCATAGCTCAGGTGAATCAGTTTGGGATATCCATTATTGTAAACGTATATTGCATTCAGGGAAGTTGTTGATAGTCTAAGTCAATTGGGTGGAGCAGCTACTAGTTTGGACTCATACTGCATTCTGAGACTTCATTCATAGCTCAACTGAACCAAGTTGGAATAGATACTAGTGTGAACGTATACTGCATTCTGCGACGTTGTTGATAGTCTAAGCCAATCGGTGGAGCAGCTACTAGTGTGAACGTGTACTGCAAACTGAGACGCTGATAGTTTAAGTCAATCTGGCGGAATAGCTTCAAGTGTAAACCTATATTGCATACCCAGACGTTATTCATAGTTCAAGTGGATGAGGGTGAAGCATTTACACGTGTGAACCTATATTACAAACCCAAACGTTATTCGTATCCTAAGTGAACCTGGCTGGAATGACCCAAAGTGCGGACCTAAAGTTTATACTCAGACGTTCTTCATAGCCTAAGTGAATCAAGTTGAAATAGCCACTAGTGTGACAGTATAATGCATACCCAGACGTCGTTGATAGCTATAGTCAATCGGGTGGAGCAGCTACTAGTGTGAACGTGCACTGCAGTCTGAGACGTTGTTGGTAGCCT
>LUCH01018516.1:0-13678 GCA_013368495.1 Paragonimus heterotremus | reverse complement strand
GGGGCCGACTGGAAAGTCTATGGGAATGCGACAGCTGCGATCAATTGTGAGTGATGTTCAATTTGAAATTAACCAAATCCCCGACTACTCATTAGAGAGTTACTGACTACCCATAGACCCTCAACGGTTGTTTTGCCCACGTTGTAAAATATCTGTATCAAATTTATTGCGATGGAAGTCGACTAATTTGGGCATTGTGTTCAACATGATTTTATTAGGTTGAGTAGGAACAGCATGATGGTACCAGCAAGTTGTAATGCTCTCCATTTCAGCCATCTCGGGTGGCCTTCTTCAGATATGTTTTAAGCGAAATCACACTAACAAAGTAACTGAGGTTACGTGGGATTTGCTGTCACCATTTACACACGCCTGCGTTAACCGCAATGATATCAAAGCTTTCTCTGCAGCGTGGTGTGGGTGGATAAACAACACTAGACACGGACGCATCTATATCACTTACTCCCACTAACTGGGCAAAGGATTGAACCAATCAATTTAAATGCAGCGCAGATTGACCTAACCACGGCAAATTCCACTTGACCTATATTCCTTTGCCAATGTGATTTCGATTACAACACTTCTGTGGGAGATCATCGGAGGTGGTTGGAACGTGAAGTATTACAACTTGTTCGTAACTTTGTGTTGTTCTCAATCCACTAACCAGAATATTTGTAAAACATTCTTACTCGTTTTTCCTATCACAGTTAAATGTCGACGGCAATAGGTCATTTTGAAGGATGATCCGGTACTTATTATTTTTCATTCACCATTTGAATATTTTGCATAACTGGATATTATTTCAGAAGCATCTGCTATATATCTTAATAATCGAGTAAGTGGTGTGGCTGTGTAACTGTCTTACACCGATATCTATATCTGTTTGAGTGAATTGCTGATCAAATTTGCCAAGCTTTAAATGGCCAACAGAAGTACATAAATTGTTTTCCACAGTACCGTTTTAACCGGAACAGGTTGGTTTCCTCTATGACTTTAACATGCCAAAAGACAACCAACAATTCCAGACCAATAAAGCCATACTTCCGGCAGTCCATCAACTGGCCAAAGCAAGAGCAGTAAGGTACAAATGGAAAGAATTGCTGGATAGGACACATTAACTTGGTGCACCATACCATAACCGTTGCAAACGAAGGAGTAATGAGCCAGGAAAGAGTAAAATATGAGTAAGACAGCCGTACGGATCAACCAGAAAGTGTAAGATACGTCTGGTTAGGTTGCAACATATGCTCATTGTTTTAGTGTATTTCCATATTCTTTCCAAAACTGATATCTTCACACTGATAGATCACTCATTTAATCTAATAGTCGGGGGCCTTCTCTATTGGTTATTCATACAGTTTGCAATATCAACTTGATCAGTGCTACGTTCAGTTGACTTCAGTTTGGTTTACGCATAGCGTTTATTTTATAATTAACCTACTCCGTTTGCTTAAGAGTTGTGTGTGCATTTTCTGACTCTTTTCAAACCTGTATTACCCTCCCATCCACTTCAATCTGATAACCCTGCTTTAGTTTCACAATCGCTATTAGTAAATGTTATCCATATGTATAGCGTGACTTCCACTTCAATCATCCAGCTAACTGGTTTTTGTATTGCCGGATTACTTTTACCTCCTCACCAATCCCTTTTTTCGTATTATCTTCGGGAAAGTAACCAATCATCCGTGAATGAAGTTTTATTGAGCATTGCATCTTATGTAAACTTGTTGCCGTTATTCGACTCCATCGGCTAAAACCAATGTTCCAGATTTTAGTGATGACATCTCTCCAAACACCATTTATCCGTCGTGTTTTTGACTACAGCAGCCATTTTACTTTCAATAAGACCCATGCAAGTGTATTTTACAATGATTCCTGTGTACAGCGATTCGCCTTCTCAGGCATATTTGGTGGATACACCAACATTTCTGTTTATTGTTGGCTGCTTTATAATAGTGTTAATCAACTCATTTTGGTATGGAAAAACTTGAAGCTAGCACCTGAGTGGTTAACTTTACTTATGAGTCTATCAATACCACGGGTTTGATTCGATTGGTACCTTTTTTCTGAAAGGATTGCCGTGTTCAATCCGTTATGTTCTCTTGTAACTCAGTGTTTATGTTAGTGTTCTTCATACGAGGACTCGTTGATTCCTGCTTGCCTCTGGACATTTTAAAATAAGTAACTTGTTACTGCAGATAATTAGAATGCGTACATTACGGTTTCCGCAGTAAGTAAATTTTGAATTCTGGTCGAGTTTATCGGAAAAATATAGCCGACTTTCAGGTTAACTTCTGATTATCTTAAACCACTCAGATATCTCGTTAACATGAGTTTTTATTCTTTTTCAACATTTTTGTACTGTTATATAACTCGCATTACCGTTGTGTACACAGTGTTTACGAAGTCGATAAAATGGTGTCCCAACTTCTGAGCGATCATCTTCGCAAGACGAATTTACAGGAATGCAAACTTAGGAAAGTTTGGTTCTGTCTAATTTCACACTAGCAACTCATATTGAATTTAGATCATTTTATTCACAAAATTCGACGAAGAAATGAAATGTATCTTGGACTATATTTGCCACCATTATTTCTGTCGGTAAAAATATTTCTAGTTTGTTACACAAAATACATTCATGAAAAAAATCATCAAAACATGTGGAGTTCAGAATGTTTTACTGTAAAATGGAATGATACACCAAAAATCTGACCTTTGATCCATTCTATGTAATTATGGACTGGCACCTCACTACGGGTTTGCAGGTTTTCTAAGATATTCTCCGAATTCCGTCCGGCCTTGTCCAAATCTGCCCATTTGTAAAATACATTTAAATATGCCGCATCCCAGGATCCAGCAAGTTGGCGGCCAAAGTCAAACTTCACAAATTCTACCGCGACCGGCTCAATATGGTGAATTGCACGATGCGCAGGAATCCAGTAGTTGTTGAACTAGTTGAGAGAATTGAAAAGAGTGCTTCAGTGTTCTCTCAGAGTAATTGTTGCATCGGTGGTATATTGTAACGTAATTTATGTAAACGCCGAAATATTCCAAATCCCATTTACACTAGGGGACTCAGTTGGATATCTGCCAGCTTAGCATACAGGACATTAATATGAATGATGTTTCCTTCCCAAGAATCCTACGGGTCTTTCAATGCAATTAATCACGAAGTTATGACTCCAAGTCATTGATATAAGAAACTCAAAATGCGCATTTACTGTACAAGAAACTCGGTTACTTAACTGCTACCATACAAAACTGACAAAAGTGCAACGTATCACCGAGTTGAAGGGAAAACTATGTCTACTTAGCACTCATTTGTCAACCGCCGAGATGAAATATTTCGTACAAATTCGATAAATTTGCTCTTTCAATATTCGGCAAACTGCGTCTTCTAACCTTCGTTTATGTTAAATTTTTGCTGATCTTGTACTGCTCACCAGAATTTTACTTTGTTACTGCATATACCCAGATGTCTGTCATAAGATTTGGTTCCCATCCACTGCTTGATGAACAACGGTCACCGTTAGATATCCACTGCAATCAATCACAGAATAGAGGAAACTAATCTGGAATGTTTGTTCAAAAGAGGTTTAGAATCGAGAGGTTTCGCCGATTTTGTTGAACGTTGATTCAATTGCTTATGTTTATAATCAGTATAGTAGCCATCCTAGTGGGGACGTGGAATGAATAAGTGTCATCTCTACTGCTTGTTGTCAGTGGGTAACTTACATAAAACTACCCATAATTTCATTTTGTGGTAGTTTCGTTGAACTGCTTTCTTGGGACTTGTATGTTTTTAACTTGTTTTAAGACACACGTGATATGCGGGTTGAAAGCTGAGCATACTCTTGTTGACTACTCGGCTATTTACGTAATAGTTATGATTTGATAATGGCAATAACATTTTATGAGTAATATACAGGAAAACTCGAGCAATGCCTTAAAGTAAAATGTGGTGAGCATAATGTTTCTCAGAGTGAATACGCACGTTTTAAGCATCATAAATTTTATTTTGAAGTTTTTACGACACCCCTCAACAATCACGTAATCATAAACCACAATTGACAAAAACTGTAGGTGTCGTGTACAAATTGTCGGCCACTTGCCAATGGTGATCATCAAGGTAAAAACAATCACTACTTTTCTATTACTTCTGTCGTCCAAAAGACTATTTCAGGGTTACCCTAATTTCGGACAGAGTTCAGTGAATTCCTCAATTTAGGTGAAAATATCAACGGCAGTCACATAGAATTGCTCTTGTTGCAGAATGCCAAGGACAAGACGTTTTTTGGAGTAGAGTAATAAACATTTGTTTATTCCTGTGAAACTCGAGTGTTGCACAATTCCTTGACCGAATAGTACGTTGTAAGCGAGTTGGCCTATGTGTGAATCTTGCTGATTCGGGTTATGATATAATGAAAAGATCACAGTTGAAACGTCAGTTGCAGTTGTTTGTGTACATCCTTAATATATTTTGGTCAGGTGGAAGTGAAGCACTAAATGACTTGTTAACATCACTTTCGGAAATGTACGTCATTTTGACGTCAGTTGCTTTACAATAACTTGATGAATGCTGTCTTGATTTCAGAGTTGTCTGAGATCTCGTCGTTAAAAGTTGGAAGGTGCAACCTACCGTGGAATATTCATCTAGAATGCCCTCAAAATTTGACTCTATAAGCTTTATTTCGTAGGCTTCACAACCTCTAAGAGAAATAACTCCGTATGAAAAACTACACTAACAAACTGGATTACCCTATAGGCTTCTCCTTCACGTGTGTTCATTAGCTGTCACTGTACAGAATATATTAAATCAATCGTCAGTTCTACGGGGAAAAGTTGCGCTTAGGTAAAAAGCCACTCAGTACAACGTTTACTTACGTCCGACCGAATCTCAGAGACAACTTCCTCGTACGCTTGCCGCTTCTCAGGAGAAACCTGAGTTGCCCAGTCGCCATTTTTCCTAATTCTGTTTTGAAAATCGAATCCTGTATGAATAGTAAAATTCATGGAATGACAGACTTAAAATCACATAGATAAATTCACGTACTTCAGAAATTGAAGTACTTCTGTCCGTGCCATGCCGCTTAAATTAATTTGCAATACACATTTTAGAGCATACCCTAGGTTAGGTTAAACAGATATAGTGAAAATGTTATGAAAGTTAGAACATACTTTGTCGTGTTGCTCACTTACTTTTGATCTAAAAGTCGAATGTCTGAAGGCATTTCCATAACAACCAACTGGCGGTTTGCCGGCATACATTTTAGAATACTGCCCATTGTGAACTTAAGAAGGAAGAGGTGGGACAATAGTGTAATTCATCATCTGCATTGCAGAAGATCCGCAATACTTTGGTTGTAAGACATAATTCAGCTCGGATCTGAGACAGGGTTTCGTTCGGTATTTCATATACTTTTCGGGTACACTCTAACCCAATAGACAAACCAGAGTGTGCCGTTTTCAGCTGAATTAAGTTCCCTTTAGAGGAACAAGAAAACAATAGTTCTGGGTCTTCTATATGAATGGTGGTGCACAAGTGTCTAGATGAGTTTGGAGACGTGAATAATGCAGACGTAGTCTAAGAACAACTTAGCTTGGACTCGATGAATGTGTAACCTGCACGTTACGATCCGTATATGGCGTTAGAACAAGGTTTCTGGAGCAGAGGTTGCTGAATGAGGTAGCCGGATATTTGAGTAAGGTTGAACTCTATTTGAGGATTCGGTTAGACATAATACCCTCCGCCGTTTCACGAACCCCATCTCATATGTAAACACAATGATGAACACAAACGTTCCTGAGGATTTCATTGCAGGCTTGGGAAGCAAAAAGAACTATGATTTGAAGTAACTAACCAAGCGTCTTAACTTCCACTGAAGATAAGGGTTAACTCAATATCGACTTCATAGTTTGTTTTCATCGCACCTGAATCTATGTTTCAATGAGGCGAAAATGAGTTTGAAAGTTTCCGAAAACAGCAGTCTTTACATCCACGTCAAACTGCACTCAGAAAGCCCTGCATTCTTTTGCTGTCGGTTCGGGAGTCACATGCCAGTAAACTTTCAGGTAATGACTTAAACCTATTTTTGGGTGGACCTTTCCAGCGGACGTCCAAAATTCCAATTAACTGCAAGGTCTTGGCAATACCTAAACCAAGCCATACGTGCGGCGTATGTACGCCATATGCCTTACTGTCTTATCATAGATAGGAATTCTAAAGTGGGAAACAGGGAACCCTGGCACGTGTGCAACTCTTGTAAAGTTGTTAGCTTACATGCGTCAGTTCGTGTTTCACGCCGAAATGGCCCCTCACCAAAATACGGAAAGAACTTGCCACATGCAGACGCGGATTCCTGTCCTTATAGGCTCTTCAGATTAACCAACAGTTTAGAAGCAGTCACCGCATTGAAAGATGATGATTTTCGACGCTATAACTAATCCATCGAGTCTCACAGCGCGGTGACAGCTGTAAACGAGCACTCAATCAAGCAGAGTCGTTTTGGCGTAAGGGCTTGGGACACTTCTGTCACCGGCTTGGACAGTGAGTTGAGTCTCAGGAATTCCAGACGACGACACATTTTACACACAAGGGAGGGCAGCCAGCGGACGCAGAAGCCGTAACACTGAGGCAGTAGCTAGAAACCTTGTTTTAACAGGGGAGGATGTATATGGATAACGTTATCAAGTTACCTGCGAGAACTGTCTGCTGCCCAGTCAGGTTAGGTGTTTGAACAAGATAGTTGGCAAACCTGAGTGGTTGTCAGACGCACGTAGGAGTTTGCGCTAAGCAGGGAAAATTTCATTTTAATGTCAGTCAGTCCATTACGTCTGTCGTAAGCGAACGAACTAAACTGTTGGTGAATGTCAGTAACACGATTTGGTTGTCATCAAGGAAAAGTCCATGTAGATGACAAGAAAGTGAGATGTTATGTAATTCAGTGCTAAAGAATCTCACATTGAAGTAGGACCAGCTGCCGACACCTTGCGGTAAGGACACTGAACAAAATTCATATTTGTTATAGGTTCAAAACTTATGATTGTGAGGGCTAGGTGCTTTCTGGTTGCCTGACCAAAGAAGTTCAGTAATTTATTGAGAAATACTCTGAATATCTGGTTCTAAACAAGTTCATCATACAGAAAAGCTTGCGAAGTAAAGTTTTCCAAATTCACTAGAAACCAACAATGTTTAGTAGTGCTGTTCATGCGACCGCGGAATAGGATCCATCGCTCTAGGATGACCAAAAACTAGGCATTAGATTTTGATAGAGGTAACATAGCATTCCGAGGAGTCGTCTGGAGAGATACGATAAAGCTGCTGTAAATTCGTCAAAATTTTCAGTGTAGCCAGTAAGAAAATTGTAAATAGAAGAGAAGTGGTATTTGAAAACGCGATATTTATAAAGAATTTCTATTGGTGACAACTGTTCGTTTTCGTGATTACTTCAGTAGCTTGTAAGTAATATGTAATCCATTACTTTCTATACCCCCTTGGAATGGTTCTGATGCATGGTGAAAATTCTTGCGCAAATGGATTATGTGGTCAGGAGATCCCCAGTTGATCGACCTGTTGTGGACATTTCAATCGGGAAGTCCAGTACTGGCTTGGTAGTGACTGTAGTCCATGCAGCGTTCAGTAAACTAGGTAAGTGAACGATAATCTATATAAATTTGTTGAAAACATTGATCTGGCCGATATTTTGGCTGGCAAAACTCTAATGTAGCATATGCCCTAACATTTGGGCATGGCAGTTAACCAGCTTTTTTAACCGTACAGGTTCTACGACACGTTTGTGGAACTGTTCTGCATACAGTTTTTTGGAGCGGATCCTGAAAGAACTAGCTTATGCAGTTCGGACGTACTGACTCACTGAAACGGAACTAAGACGTTAAAGGGCGCTTCATCGTCAGAGCCATGGGAATATGTGCGCAGCCTATGACTCCTGGCGCGTCGGTATTTTTATGTATTTTGGTCAAACACAATAGGTAGCTTGAGCCATTTGCACACAGAAGCATATGGCTCCTTCAAAATAAATGATAACTTTCCTCCAGCGGAAAACAGGACTGTAAAATTGTTTGAAAACCGTGGGTGATACGTTTTCGAGAACAATAACTTGGGGACACCTGAATGTTTTCGGCAAGACTGTCTACACCATCAAATTACTATCTCTTTCGAGATAACTTTCTACATTTCACTCACAGTTGAAAAACAAGGTGTCCGGCTTAATATTTTATACAATGTTTCCTTCTTCACACTTCACCTTGACGCAAGGTATTTAAGACACAATATCATGCACATCCAGCAGCACTACAAATCTTGAATAAGTAGTGAATGTTTTCAGAAGACTATTAGTCCAGATGTAAAATAGATTGATTAGAAAAGTGTTGGTAATTTATGTGTTTCCTTCGCCTGAGTTTCAAAACCCAAAGTGTTCAGGCAGAAGCTATGGTGCGTCCGATTCAGACAATAGCAAAGTGATCGATATCGAAGCGCATACTTCACCTTATGCACACAAACGTCTGGTTACATCTCGCGATTGTCACTTACAGACACCCATTTCATGACTGCTTGACCTGCTTTGCATTCCTTGGCATTGTCTTTATGGTGTGATCTTACCACACAGCATAGTAGCTTCAACCTTGGTGCGTCTAATTACATAGTTCAGTCGTGTGTACCGAATAACATTATTTCGTTCAACAGTTATTCCTTTTAGTCTGGTAGTAAATGGATAATATACAGCTACCTCGCCACAATATGTTATAGCTACTAGTCAAAAGGGTTTCGGTCATAAGAAGGTGAATAATTCATAATCAGTAAAATAGTGAAACATCACCTGGTTGCACTCACAACACCTAGACCGATTCCTTCGCGTTAACCACGTTACGGTAACAAATTTCTAAGTACACTTATTACCAAGTGCAACACAGTGATAGACGAAAGATGTGGATGCTTTGTAGCGGTTTGACAAATCAATCACATTTACTTCAATAGCACGCATAGAAGAAAAAGCATTTAATTCACAAGACTGCTTGGCATTTTATGCCATTTTGCATAGTATATTCTCATCTCCGTCCATTATTCTAACAGCGATCAACTATGTTCTTAGTTGTACATAAGTCTAGTTTTAGATCTTGTCGCTTGCGGGTAAAAATAAGTGGAATTACTCGATTCAGTTATTTCGGGAAACCACAGAAGTCACAGCGCAACAACAAGGAAAATCTGGTGTAGATTGCAAACTCAACCCACAGCGTTGGTCAAAGATTGTTATATCTTCTTTATCACAATAGGTAAGGCTGACTGTCGTGAACTCAGATATAGATAGCCGAAGTCAACAGATTTTCTCCTCTTGTGCTGTAGATAGTAGATTAAGCATCGATAAAGTATTTGAATAAAGAATACCGGCAACTGAGGCTACAATCAAAAGTTTTTCACCATACTGCTCTCGACAACAGGATAGTCCGATTCATAGCGCAACATTTTAATAGGCATAGCGGGAACACGGGTATAATCTGAACTGTATAACAGTGCATCAGCATTTTGCAGCTCGCCATCAGACAAACGCAGTTTGTTTGACCTGATGTGTTGGAATTCACGACTCAAAGCAATTCTATTCAATCTATGTTCATCTAGGTGCTGTTTAGAAGCAATATTTTCTTCCGTTTCTTCATCACACAATTGTCACCTAATGCTTCTAATTTAAAACTTTTGGTAGTGAGTGATGTACACCCTGAATACATTTGACTGGTTTACAGAATATGGTAATATGGTTTGACATAGAGTTCAAAGTGTATGTTTGCAGAAACTTGACACGCCTAGAATCATGTTCAGGCTGTCTGTGATAATAATGTAAGATTATTTATTTGGTTTGCCATCACATTTTACAAGTGTATCACAGTCAAACAATAAATTACGTAGTATGACTGTATTCTAAGATGCGGTATTTTGGACTGTCTTCATATATTACAAGGATTCAATTTCGATGTAGAAATGTCAATTATGTACAAAACAAAGTCGCGGCCTCTGCAAGAAAAGTTGATTGCTGATTACATTATAACGAACCACACTGAACGACATTTAATTTTATAGACATGTGTACTATTTGGTGCGAAACGATAGTTACGCGAATAAAAATCGAGGTAAAATGTGCCGTTAGAGTTGCGTCTACTTTGGTTGGTAGACGTAAGACAGGGATTGTTCAAAAGTGTTCTCATTAGCTGATTAGGGCTGGAAGGGATTTTTTATGCTGCCTATCCTCAGTGATGTTCATCACTGGTGCATTCATTAAATAAAAATAGATGTGTTTCGATCAAAACTATTGACAAGAAACCAGGCGACGGGTGCATCCACAGGAACTGTATAAATCAACTTAAGCCAACTTTGACTTGTAGTTGATTTTCATTTATTCAAGTTACTACGGAAAAAAACCTAAATCAGCATGCTGAAGTTGTGCAATAAGAATAAAATGATGTGGTAAACTGATCAGTCGGTCAAATCATACAAACAAGACAACGGAGATATAGACAATATTGTAAATACTTTCGAAAAAGACCGGTACAAATTATTTGCTACTAATTTTTTATAAAACGACCAACATTAGCAATACCGTTACGCTCAATATTCAGTTAACTCTTATGCGCAGTACTAACAAAGATTGTTAGAAAATAAGTCGACTTTTAATGTGAACCCCAGATTCTTATTTCTTCTAGTTGCGTTCTTCCCTCGAAGGTTACTTTAACTTTTGAAAAATAATTTAATTAATGGAGTCCGTTTCATCGAGTTTCTGTCTAGAATCTGTATATAACCACTGTAAATTCTTACTCCCAAGCATCCCATTTTCGCTTGCGTTTTATGGTTCAATTTCCATCAAATAAGACAAAATGGAGAATTTTGTGGTAAACGTACATTCATGTTAAACCCATTCATGTCATGGTGCAAGAGTGTGTCAACAACCGTCTGCTAGCCATGAAACTTCGCACGTGTATCTAATCATGATTTACTGGGTGATTCCAGTTTGAGTTTCATCCAAAAGCCGACTTCTAAAAATGTGGTAGTGCAGGGTCTGACTTTCGTTGGTCCAAGTTAATTCTCCTTATGAAGCATAGAACCAGTATCCGCTCTTCGTTCGCATCACAAACAGTTCGCACGTTTTTGTCCTAAAGATCCTCCAAGCAAACCACGATAGTTGGGGTTGGAACAGGCATCATAAAAAAACATGTTTATAGTTTAACCCAAATGGGAGGTCTACAGTTTTGGACATGAATTGTGAACGGCACAAGGAATATTCCTTCATTCACCCAGGTTTCATTCCTTATTCTAACTCTTTTCAAAAAATACTTTGAATTCCCCTAAGTTCAACCACTTTCTAACAAGAATATACAGCGTGTTTGATCAAAAATTCCATCATGTCCATCACATATTTGCCGAGGCCGCTCAAACGATAAAGATGAATAAGACTAATCGTTCTTCCAATCAAAAGTTAGAAGTACGTTGAAATTTTCTATTTTTCTAAAGTTCTTTGATATCCTTTGTCGTTGTGATATTTTGTACTATCTTTCCTGCTCATACCCAAGAACTTGACCAGCGAAGTATGCACAACATAGGATTTTGTTATCTGACATCAGAACTGAATTTATCATAAGTCAAGCTTGTCACCAAATGCTCAAAAGACTTTTAACCGAGTTTAGCAAAAAATCGATGTTATGTGAATACAGAAAGAAAACGCCTCAGTTGTCTTCACAAGGCACTCCCAATTAGTAAATTGAGCAACTGGGTGAGTTTGTGCTCCTCAGTAGTGAAACCAAAACATCGTTTTAGGTGAGGCCTTCAAACAGGAATCCCAATGTACTTCCTACAGATCGTGTGGCACATTCGGTGATTTGGACGTGGCTCGTTAGCAAAAGTTCTGATGTGCACCTGGATCTAAACTAGCTACAGAAACGGCACGCACTACACTGACAAGAACTTTACTGGTTGACGAACGAGTTCGTTTCGGAATCTCGGGGATTTTGCATTTGTACACAGCCACCCACCCAAAAAACTGTGCATAAGGAATGCGTCAACGTTTACAAAATTGAATTTCTCGCAGTCCACGTTAACTTTTGCCGCTGTCACTATTGGACACTGCAAGTGTATTAATACGTTGAGTGACACATTAAATAACTTTGAAGGGTGTCAGCTGTGATAAGCCTTGGCGTCCACAGGATTCCAAGGCACATGCTATACTAGCTGAATTAAAATTCGAAACCATAAGCTAAGAAATTTCACACTTAAAATCGGGCGTACGCTGACCACTGGTAGAACGCCTGTCTTCTGTTGGCATGCCGTTCCTTTCGCTGGTTTGAACGCAACCAGAACGCAGACATTCGCAATTGATAACACATTTGTGCAGTGAGAACACTCACAGATCAGTATAATGTGACTTAGGGTAAACAACACTAGAAACAGGTTATCGCGTTCATCTTCTGTATCGTTGAATTATTCGATGTATAACAAAAACTAAATCTGGTAACCGTAAAATCTAGCCCTTCCTCTTTGATGTAATCAACTTCAAAAATGTTTGTTGTCATACATCTAGGAGGGTAAAACTTCTGGTATGTTCGGTTCGATAACACTTTCTGACACTTTTGATTTACAAGGGATTTAACAAAGTTTGCGACGAATAATGTCAAATTCAACAACTAATATAGACCTTTGTTGATTAACATCCACTCTAAACTCAGCGTTCCTAGGTCCATCGTTAGCCTGCGTCAAGTTAACCGATATTATGTGTTTCTCGATTTTCGGTTTAGAGATTTTGAGGCACGATGGCTGGGCGACTGCTCAACTGTTCATCTGGTCAGACTGTGTTAAACATATATCTGAGCAGCTGAGAGTAGGTTTTATCGAAACAGTAAGTGTTTGTGAAAAACAGGTCAAGGCTTTATCAATACACATTCTTATTAACCGGAGCGCGTTCATTATAAAATTCATCCAGATTATCCAATCCGGTTTGGAGATTCAGATTAAGTCATAAAAGCTGGCAGCATACATTTCACTACGCTAATCACTCTAAGCAAATTGAATAATAAAAATGGAAGGCAAATCTATCAGTGTTTAACATACCAGCCAGTTTAAGGTCACTGTCAATTCCTGAAAACAAAGGTAAAGCAACATATAAAGTCGGACGACAAAAGCCAACTTCGTATCGCTAATATTTCTATATTCGTAATCACCAGTGTATAAAGGTTTATTTCTTGAATTTAAAATTCAAATGTATCAATACATTCTGGTAATACGATTTTAATCATACAGGTCCGCCGAACAACAGAACTTGTGTATGCGAGCAACTCTTGTATGTTACAACTCAGAGATATATTACTCAACCTACGTCAACTTTTGGAAGTCCGTGCATCCGTACACATCCATTTAAACAGCATTACTTCAGTAACACTCATAGATGCCGTATTTTCTAGTATTTTCTTACTTCTAAGTCTTCTCCATCCGCTATTCATTATGTGCTTCCGCTGTTTGTATACATTTGGACAAATGGGAAATTCGGCTGCAACTTTCACAAAAGGTTTCGAATCCGGACGGGGCCAGTTAACTAGACGGGCTTCACTACATGTATCTAAGTCCGACTGCAAAGTCCACGAGAATGCGACACTTGCGATCAATTGTGAGTGATGTTCAACTTGAAAT
>LUCH01018515.1:0-13621 GCA_013368495.1 Paragonimus heterotremus | reverse complement strand
TAGTCGCCGAGTAGTTTTCCAAACATGACCGGCTTGGCAACAGCAGGTGAGAGATTAAATATAGAATGACGAAGAAAACTTAGGCAAACTATCTTTGAGATGTGACATCCATATCGGTCGGTTCGTAAGTGACATAATCATTTGCGTAGTATTCTAGGTTTTGGCCAATGCATTTGCCAGCCTGCAGCTGATCAGTTCATCAGCTGCATCACCTTTAAATGTCAGACTGACAAAACTCGGCTTTTTCGCTACTGTTTCTAGTGCTGGCTGAGCAACTTTATATTTCATATTCTTTTCTGTAAATCTTCTTGGATAACCATTCTGGCTCACCATCTCTCGAATTCGTTGTAATCCGTTGTCTATGGTGTCTCTCGTGCATATCCTTCTTGCCACATCGGTTAGACAGTCAATCAAATTTCGTTTTTGCTTCAGTGGAACAAAGTTTAAAAAGTTGGTGTCCTGCCCTGTCCACGTCCGGGCTACATACGCTCAAGTCCGAATTCGTTTCTACCAGTTCCAGTGGTCTGGTTGTATCCGCCGCCAAAGACTTGCTAATACGCCTGAAGTTCGTGTCGGTATGGGTCGCACCTTTCTGAAGGTGAGAATCGATGTCTGCCGCCGTCAATATTCTATTGATCATCAGATATACATATTGGTAACGTGGGTAAGGAGAAACAGCGATGTTCCGGGAGTAGCAGACAAACTTACACTATAGGTGAAATGTGGTTTGTCAAGCGGTCTATTTTTGACCTCTCACTGCCAGGTCAATCATCTAAGGAC
Organism: Paragonimus heterotremus; assembly: GCA_013368495.1. Taxonomy (NCBI): domain Eukaryota; kingdom Metazoa; phylum Platyhelminthes; class Trematoda; order Plagiorchiida; family Troglotrematidae; genus Paragonimus; species Paragonimus heterotremus. Next base: position 12,841 of record LUCH01018515.1, on the reverse strand, counting down.
TTGTGTAGTGATAGCCATCAGGCGAACAACATGAATATCCAATTGTCACCTATGACATTTGAAACTGTCACATGATTACGTCGAACAATTTGGTGTGAAACGGCGGTTAGACGTGAATTGCGCAACGAGGGTGGATCATGTTAATTATTATGTCCGAGGCCATTCATCCTGACTGTGTAACTGATTGCGCAATTGTGTGACCACGTCTTTTGATTGCGTTACTCATTCTACGGATCACAAACTCACCATTGTTATATGATGCGGCTCGACAACTCAGAGTTCGATTCAGATATCTGGTCGTTTAACGTGATTTTGTGCTAAGTTGGTTTTGTCTCCGTTTGCTTGACACTTGTGACTTTCCGGACCGGAATGTAACTGGCCCGATGAGAAATAACCAAAAACAAACTGTTTTTGATACAACCTCCTATTTGAATTTGTTTTTATTGTAATCACCTGTCGGTCTATTGTCTGGGGTTAACGATTTGCAGTTTAGTTCAGGAGCGTACACAGGATGCATTGAAGCCTAGTAAAACGTGCTCGACGACAATGTATCATAATTGCATGAGTTATTCACCACGTACGTCGTTGCACACCAGCGTAAGCAGCGGGCTTAGTGTGCAACTAGTGTTTCACTCTCATAGCGTTTAACCACCTCCCGATAGCGACCGTTACTCCCGTTTCTTAAACGTGGTCTCTAGATAATTTTTCACGCGGTTGATGGCTATCTGTTATTATCGCTGATACTGAGCCAACAGTGGGCATGTCAGTGGAGTACCGTCTCTGTTGTACTAACATATTCACACATGAACACTATGGATAATGCGCCTGGCCTCCATTTGAACTGAATATTAGACCAAATTAACCGTGTGGCGTGACTCACTCGTACCGCTTCGAACGTGAAACAAGACGTATCTGCAACATTTACGAATGAGGTCCAGTGCCCACCGTCGGTCAGTGCCTTTGTTCCTGATCTCCGTTCGCTTGATTGATTCACGTGCCTTTACCAACAATACCGACCAGACTTGCCGAAAAAGTGCACGTTGGGATTACGTTCGTCCTTTGTTTGGGTAGGCATTAGAACGCGAGAATATCTTGAAAGTTACGACTGGATCAGCACATCAACCGTTACTCCAGTCTTCCGCTCAACGCCACTACGCCCTTTGCCCTAGTCTGTAGCCTCCGCCCATTTAGTCCACCTATGCTATGGCCATGCCAGAGTGACTTCGAGTAATGAATGTTCAGTTCAACGCCGACCGCAAATCTCAGGATATGTGATGAAGTAGGAAAGAATGAATGTGGGATTGTACATCGTTGTGGATATGAAATTGTGCTTTGAGCTAGCAACATCCGTAGTGACAGCTTGTCGAGTTTCACTGGAAAGTGCCAGTTGCTTTAGCAGGTGGGCTCAGTTTCTGCGGTCGGATGTGGACACATAGTACACCAGTTGTGAAGTCCAGGCTCGCCAGTTGAAATCAAGCGTAGTCGTAAGTGTGTGAATTACAATGCCTGTAAAAGCAGCGAATACCAATCTGTCAGGTTATTGAAACTGTTGGGAACAGGGTGTAACACGACTTCGAATGTGTGCTCGACAGCCTTCTCACTTAGGTAGCCTTGCGGCAGTTGTGAGTAAGCAGATACAACAAAGTTGGTTACGTCGATCGTTTCAATTGTTCCTGAATGTTCCGCTCACTTCCTTTGTCGCATTCAACATGTAAGGCATCGTGATTGAGCGCTATCCGGCATTGACCTGCAATCCTTGTTAGTCTCCTATTTTCGTATAATTATAATGCGTCTCCATCCAGCCACTTGAAACGGACAAAACTTACTACTCTGTTTTGATCACGCTTTCAATTAGTCGTTTTCGTTCATCTTTCCGTAAGCATAGACGCGCATGGTCCTTGTACGAACTTCTCGTGTGACCAACCGCCCTCCACCGCTTTGTAAAGCGGTCCCACCCGGGATCATGACGTGGGTTAGTATCAGACTTTGGACGTCAACAGGCCCATGCTCAAAGATCTCACACTGTTACCCAGACAGCTATCTGAGATAGGGAGTGATGGACACATATAACGATCGAAGGAAATCGTATGTTATAAAAAATAATCGCGGGACATTCCAGCAGCCAGATTGATGCTCAGCAGCAACCAAGTAAACAGTCCCTTGTACGACGTTCTGACAGATTCTTTTGGACACTTGGCAATCACTGCTGTCCGCCAACTACTAGTGATGTTTACTACGTGCTGAACAAGGATGCGTATAATATGATCCAGTAGGGCTTATTCGTACTATGTGAATCGCCAACAACTTACTCACATTGAAATCAAGCCAGGCAGCAAAGGTCCACCCGGTGGACCCACGGTGGAGCGTTGGTACCATACTCCAAGCATGTGTCGAATCTATATCGGTCGTGGTTTCACTGGCTGACTTAGTTTGCACGGCTTCGCTAGGCCGACTGACGAACATACCGAAAGAGAGCAAATCATGAGATATGAATAACTCGCGCTGAACAACTCAGACGACTAAAGATAAGTCCGATCCCACAAACTCGCATTGCTTATTAGCCCCATTACCACTGATCTACAGGCTTTTAACGAAAGAATACTAACAGTAGAGATATCGTAATTTTATTCGTCAGTAAATATTCCAAGTACACATTCACAGTTCTCCTTCGACGTTCCGTGTTCTTCGTGAAAATGCACCGAGAAACGAACATTGGTACAAAAGTCGATGACGTGCCGTTTTTATACCACAGCCCCGTTGGCCTGGTGTATGCACCAGTTTCGCCGCCGTACCACGATAAGGAGGGGTTGGATTTATGCTGCGGGCCTGTGGAAAAAAATACCGGGTTTACGACCGTCAACTCACGTGTTATCCGTCATGCCAAGCGTTAAACGGGTAGACCTTTCGAAGTGACGCTGGCAGCGCGTGCAGAACAAATCCTCCCCGAACATAGGTACGGATACGCACTCGCAGTGTTACCATTGGGGGCAGTGCTCGAATCAAGTCCACTTGTCCGTGCTTTGATTTTAGGATGGAGGCACGAACCTTCCACATTAACCACAAACGTCTGCAGACAACTGCGTGTTGTCAATTTCCTGTTTGTAGGGTCGCTGCGTCATCTGAAGTGGTCTGGTGCCGGGTCCTGGTTGTGGGTCGTCGAGAACTGTCATGATTTACGCGGCCGCTTCGGGGTTGGTGGACGGAGAAATAAAGACTCCGTGGACGGATGTTGAAGGGATTGGTGTTGATGCGCTGGGTTGGTCGATTGATGTTTAAGAAAGATCGGTTGTGCTGTCATCCATATTGGTGGTTGCAGTTTGGCTGTGGACTGTAGAAGCGTCCAGATCGACGATTAGTGCCGGCGTTTCTTCATATACAGGGAAGTAAGGTGGCAACGGATTACTTGGGCATGTCTACAGAAGTCGTCTCATCTCCAGTATAAATTGATCGAATGGAGGCTTTCTACGATGGCAGTAATCGGAGTTCGTCGAGCGCCGACAGTCCTGATGATACCACGTGGGTTCTACGCGTTGTTTGGAATATGGACTCCGGCGTATGAAGGATTGCGTTCAATTCGTAAATCCACCTTGGGGTAATCGGAACGTTGTCTGACTTAACATTAACACTGATAACAGAGATACTTACCGGACTGCCCAAGCAATCGGCGGTATAAAAACAAGGCATGCCTGCACGGAAGTATATATTCCACAGAAAGGTAGCATTCAGAGTTCCAGCTGTCTCTGTCAGTCCTGTGGGATTCCCCGCCACTCTCAGTTACTATGAATGATGTTGCGGTTGTCTCCACGGCTAACTGCCGACTTGCCTGCTGTGTGCCGACATTCTGAGTACGGCCCATGGCACAAGTCTTCGTGCGATGGCATCAAGCTCGGGATGACCGGAAATTGGGTGGAACGAGCGGCTGTCTGTCGCCAACTTGGCCTGTCTATCGTTCATGACATGCTGGAAAACGCTGCAGATGCGTTCCGCAGCTTTCCACAGGCGAATACGACCGTCGAATCCATGCCGATGGGCAGTCTCTACGAAATGGTTATTGCGTGTTCCAAATGTCGGAGGCCTCTGAGAATGGTTGTTAAATCACTTTCTGGAGCGCCGAATCAGCCGCTGTCGCAAGTAATTGTAGAATGCTGGATATAGTTGCTAGATTTCGCGCAAGGAGATGGAGGATACCTCCGTACTCCTGGTGTGCATAGCCCTGTAAAAGTGTCGGAGAACACTGGGATCGGGACGCTAGTAAAATGATTAAAGTGAATACGATGAGACTCCTCCATTGGTTTGCGTTCTTTAGAAGGTGCACTCGGCAAAATAATTGCCGCACTAGCGGCAGTTCCTGAAGAATCGCTGTATGGGTGGAGGGGCTGTAGTCAACTATCATCGTCCTATTGTTTGCTGGTCCCGCGTATTGAACAAAGATGCGGAGGAACTGGGCAATAGCTTCGGTTGTTTCGTTCGCCAGCCGTCCGAAGCAAATAGGCAGTCCAATTCCGCAAGCGTCAATTACAACTAAAACGAACAGGTAGTACCTGTCCGAACGGCATCGGTAGGTGGCGTCTAATCCCATAATTTCGGGGTAGCACCGGTATATAGTTCGCTGTTCGAATGTCATGACGAGGAATTGAGAACTGCGGTTCTCCGCACCTAGAACACAGCGCGCGTGCCCTCATTCGGAAAGTTTGCTGGCCAGTTCTAATAGATATGACGGAGTTCCTCTTTTGGCCATGTATTTGACACGCAAATTGCATGTGTCCCTGGTGCAAGTAATCTTGTCGAACCTACTTCGTGTATAACTGCACAACGTGAAAGAGCTCGCCCCTTGCATTAACCATGGCAGTATTTCCGCAATTTCCTCCTCGCCGAGACGTCGGGGACAGGGCTCCATTTGGACAGCGACGACGTCCACCGGGTGATTGTGTGTGGCATCCGCTCCAGTCACTCGCTGAAATCCCCCAGCGCTCCCGTTGACGTTCACGAATGATTGGCATCCGTTTGCCCATGCGGTTTTGTGCAAACACCGCGGCTGGGACGTAGCGGTTGGCGCCTCCTAGTGAATAAGAACTTTCGTTGACTTATCCTGCCCTGGTTTGTTGTCGTGATGTGTATGCGATGGCACGGTGACGAAGAAAAATTTTTCATCATCAGACTAGCACTTCTGGCACTTATTCGACGTAATCCAATTTTTCCATTAACGCTGCTTATTAACAATTGATGTACTGTAGATACTTTGCCTGGGATTCCGATTTTAGGATTTCCAATATTGTTTAACAAATCAGGACTTGCGCGGAAATGACCGTCTTCCTTTTGAATGACATTCAAGCCGAATCCTGCGACCAATATCTACATGAAATCTTGTAAACTGAGAGAAACAGTGTGAACATCATATAGACAAGAAAGCTGGAAATTTCAAACATGTTTCCCTGTCAAATGTGTTAGTGTTCTTGTTGAAATCCAAAGCCAACACTGTATGGTCGTATATCACCATTTCGACCATATCTTCAAAACTCCGCAAAATGAAACACTGTCATGGTATAGGATGTATTTCATCTCGAAAATAACAACCATCGCACTTATAAGACATGAAAGAATGAACTAACGCCAATAACGGGTTATATTCGCCAAAATGATGGAAAATGTTTTCACTACCAAGGTAATACTTTTGGGACTTATTCGATGTATTTCAATTTTTCCATCAACGCTGAACACTTAAAATTGATTTACTGTAAGTACTGTGCCGGAAATTCTGATAATAAAATTTCCAGAAATATTTAAAAATCGAGGATACGCGCCAAACCAACCGTTTTGCCTTTTGAATGCCCCTCAAGCCGAACCCCTCAAAACGATAATTGCCAGAATTGGTTTGTAGGGCGTGCAAACAAAATGCTTTTTGATTTACAGGCTGCATTTCCAACAGGCGCCATCGTTTCCAATTTTTGGAAGAAAGAATTTTCTGTGGCGTCTCTTGGTGGTTTTGGGGGTGGCTGAATTGAAGAATGGCATTTGTGTGGTTTCTCGAACATTATCGGTCGTGCTTTGGGCGTCGGCCGTTGGGATGGCGACTACGGAAACGGCGTTCTCGCTTTCCACCACTGGCACGTTAGCTTGAGTTGATACTACAGGAGTAGAAACCACGACCCTAGTTTCCAGTTGTAGTTTCCTGTCTGCCATGATTCGTGCTTTAGTTGAAGTGTGCTGCTCGCGTTTCGCCTTATCTTGCCGAGAGCAGTCGAAAGAACCGGCTTTCAAGTGGACGTTGGTGGACTTCAATGCCCTTGATTTTTCCATCACTGTTTCGGGACTCAGCATGGCTGACGAGATTACTAAAAGGTCAAGTGGCTTTTTGGTTGTTTTGGCGAGTAGCCTGCTCACGAGTACGAGATTTGTAACGTCCGGGGAGAACGAAGAAGCTAAGGCTGACTTAGCTCGTTCGGTTGGTGAAGACGTGGGAAAGCGGCCCTGAGAGCTTTTTCTTTTATATTTGCCGCTGCCTACTCTAGATGTGCAGTTGAAAGGGCCACTGCCGTTTTGGTGACCGCAACACCGGGGAGGGCAAGCGGTATGTATTCGTTCAGGGTTCATAGTTCCAACTTCACTTCGGTCAAAGTCCGCTGGTATTTCTCCATCCTATTCCCCACGGAAGAAACAGAAGGACATATGGTGCTAAAGAGAACAGCTCCTCATTTACGGTCGCAGGTTTTCCGCGTCGCTTCACTCGTCGTGACGCTCACGCGACTATTCAGCGGTTAAGCGGCACCTTGACTATCGTCAAACCTACAGCTCATACTGTTATGCCGATCAAATGCAGGAGAGCCTTGCAGTCGACCAATCAGATTGTCCTGACCCTCAAGCTATCGATAGCACATGCGGGCAGCGGCTGCCAGTGCCGTGTGGACTGAGAGTTTTCCGCAACACAACTTGGAGCGGTTGCTCTAATGAAGCTTATTTGCTGCTAGTATTTTTGGTCGTTCTTGAATACAACACATACATATAAGATTTAAAGCAGAAGAAGGAAGTTGTTTATACTGATGTTCGTTGAAGCCAGTGTATGTGAAGTGACATTACCCCTGGCACTGGTGGTACCGCATACCGTTTTGCACGAACATTTTGCATCCATGACGGCCGCAAGTGCTTACTACCCCAGTCAACCGAGTCCCAGCACTGCTAGATGTGACTCGTGTCATTGTCAATAGAAACAATCATTACACAATACATAAGATACAGAAACGGATACAGTGCAACCCAAAAGTTTCAATACGTAATGATTCGTTATGTTATTCGTTAACGAATAGCAGTACTCGAAGGCAAGTTCTGATGCACAGGGCACCATTAGAGCAAAAAAATGCGTGAACAACAACAGCTAGAAAATTTGTATCAAATTTCGAGTTACCCACGTTAGCGACTTCCCGGACAGTACTTCAAGAAACGCCACCCTGTACGCCGACGACCTAAAATCCTGAATTCCACTGATCGCAGTGTAATACAGATTGATCTTGAGGCGATTAATCGTTGGCCGGACGGTAAGTGCACACGCATGCCACACGGTGGATATTCTGGCAATGCCGTGTCCTTAGTAGCACAACTGACTATCGAGTGACTATCGACCGACTTACGAGTGACTATCGGGTGCGACAACTGTGCATCTGACAGTCACCCGTTAGTCGGTCGACAGGAAAGTTTTTCGTGGTTCGTGTTTTGTTACGAACACCTGTCGGTTCACATCTCCAAGGCCTTGACTAACGAAGACATCTTATTTTGAAGCTAATTCCCAACGGAATCACGTCTTCGCGCAGCTGTATCGCAATATCGGAAATTTTTAAAACAAACGGTTATGAGAAATAGACATGTAATGGAAGAACACGAAATGTACATACTGTTAAAAAATTATGTAATTTCCAGTAATTGCCATTTCTGCCCTCGCTTCGGTCACTGCATTCCTTATATTCTGTGTCCATCAGTGGGCATTCCGACAACCGTCTGATATTCCGAATCCAACTGAAAATAGAATATCTCAGTTAATATCAGAAATATGTCAGTATGCCACTCCAGTAAAATCAACGAGAATTTCACACCGAACAATTAAATCGAACCCTCAATAGTCCGTCATAACTGGGGGACCATCAAAATGCAAATTGAACTTGTACAATTTTCAGCCATCTGTACAAGAACTCGGAATCCAACAGAAAATAAAATCTCAATTAATATTAGAAATACGACGATACGCCACTTCAGTAAGATCAACAAGAACATCCTACTCATCAACAGAACGAAAACCCGCCATCCGCAATTCTCCACACAATACACACCCATAGCCCAGATTGCAAATGGCTGACTAAGTTGAAGCCGCGCTCAACCCAGCCAGCAAAATCTCTTGAATTACCCTAGGTAATTTTTAAAAACTATCCGGTAATTTTACCCGGTAATTTTGGAGGTAACGACCAGAAATTACCCTAAAAATTGCCCTATGGGTAATTTGCCCCATAAATTACCCATTTCATACATTTTCAATTTTTTTTAATCTTTTTAAACGAATATGCGAACCAAACATTTGCTCACCCTGGGCCGTTCGTCGGCGCTTATTCCGGAATGCTCGGGATACGCGATCAATTGGTCAAATAATCACGTTGCACAGCTTGAGATGGTTGGGTCACATACTCCATATGCCATCTGAGCGTTTACCGTACGGAGCTTTATATACTGAGACCACGAACAATTTGGTAAAACCGCATGGTGGTCAAGCAACAACGCGGTAACAAGATATGAAGACCTTTGGCTGCTCCATTGAGCAAAGTGGGTAGGTGTCGCCTGCCTGGATGGGGTCCTCGTGATCACTCAAACCGCTGGTTAGAGATGCTATCCGAGATGGCGATGTGTCGCAGTCAATAGCGTTCCTGTATCCATACCGTTTTTAGTTCTTCCGCTTAGTCTTATTTTATTAATTTTCAACCTTCTTAATAACGTTTTCTTCTAGGATATTCCACGTCACTGTTGAGGTGAGCGGCGGCTCGAACCACAGTACCTTCTGGTCAGGCTCATGGCTGTTATGATGATGATGATGATGATCAGAAGACGTTTCTGAGGCACACGATCAAAAGCATTTTGCATATTCAAAAGTAGAATAATAATTGCATTCCCTGAGTCACCAGATTTTGTAACATAATTAAAAAATCCTAGCTGGCACGTCATGCAGGAACGTTCGCTGAGGAACCCATGCTGGGAATGGTTTATAAGATTTTGCGATACTAAGAATTCAACCCTGCGACATTTTATTATCCTTTGCAGCACTCTAGAACAAATTGAGGTATGGGTAATGAGACGATAATTGTTGATGTCTTGTCGCGAGCCACCCTTATAGCGGGGCTGAATCAGACATTTTCCATTGGAGAGAGATAGAGCCTAATGGTTGAGAAAGTGTATAAATGTTAAGCAGAAATAGAATAATATCATCCACTCCGCGCTTGAGATCAACAGGGTGAATGCCCTCTGGACCAGGGAGACAAGGAGATTTGATGGTTGCTAACGAAAAACGTATTTTTACTGCATCAACAGATATGTGGCTTAGAAACGTATTTGTTTCTACTGGGGGAGGTAGAAACAATGGATTCTTTCAACGTTGAAGGAAGCAGCAAAATGTAAACCGAAGACCTCGCAGATTGTAACAAGATCACTTACGGTAGTTTTGTTCTCTGGTGTAATTATTGATATAATATTGTACAGTTCCTGCGTTTCAATAACTTCATCATCGCAAACTCTGCTTTTTTGCTGTTAAGCGCAAGGTTTTCCTCATTTAGTTGCAGCCTTTTGGTTCTATATTCTATAGTGTCAAACATTTTGTGCATTCGCATAATGATGAAGAAATGTGTTTTTTCGTTTCCGTGATGCGAGACTTTTGAGCTTACGTTGCCCCTTTGGAGTAAGAATCCTGTCTTCATCACACACATTACGGCGTTTCGACCCTTCCGGGGTTAGGATATTCATACAAAACCTGAAGTGTTCATTATATACTTCGGTTGCAATGCTAGTGTCTGGGATAAAAAGAATGTGTTCCATTCCTAGGATCTCAGCAGAATGGTGAACATGTTCCAGTGGATGAATTTTATTCGGCGGTAACATATTATTTTTGACATTTTCACAGCGCTTAGGTCAAATGGGAAATTGACCGCATTGTGATCACTTCTTAGAAACTGCTCCAGAACGGATACTTCAGCAGAAGTCATACCTGCTGTAAAGGTGAGATCTAAAGTGTCGTTTTGTCTGATAGGTGCTAAAACGTGCCGACGCCAACCGTTTGTTTGGACACACTGGGGAAACTCTGCTTGATCTGCAGGGGTTGTGAAAGAGGTCCAAAATATATTAGGCATATTAAAATTTCCACAACTTCTTTTGTACTGTGCAGGCAATGTTGATACACAATTCACTCCGTTAATAAGGTTAGTCATGTCAACATAAGCGGCGTTAAGTGGTCTATAGAAGCTTCCTAAGAGTAGTTCATAGGATCCAGTTGACACCATTAGCCACAGTGAGTCATCAATCCTAGCAAGAAACTGCTCATCAAGTTTGGTTGCAGAATACTGCTCTCTTAAATAAATTAAACGTCCACCGTCGCATCCTGCACCGCAATTTTTACGGAACATATGATAACCTGAAGCACTTAGCTGTGTGTTTGAAGTTTCAGGGGTACACAAAGTTTCAGTGACCAGAATAGTGCAGGGACTATATAAGAAGATGGAAGATCTAAAAGTATGCATCTTATTGACTAGTGAGCGTGCATTCGAAAGCAATAAAATTAATGCATTTTCGCTGCTCACCATCACTTTTAGACCTATAAAGATGTCCAAAACATAAGGGTCTTTGTGGTTAGGAGACTTCGATCTCGTCGCTTGGTCTGATGCGATTACAGTGAGCGCATCGATAACTAATGGAGTGTCGTCGGCGTCTGAATCCATGACAAAAAGGTTTGGAAAAGTGTTAGTAAGGTGTGGTGGTGCAGTAGGGAAGTGGGAGGTGAATTGGGCAAATGAGGTTTGAACGATGTGTGACCCACTAAAAAGTGTAAGGTTGAAGTGGATTAGTCATACCAACTTGCGTTTTGTCAGCGAAGGGATTGCGGGTTGCATTTAGTTGAACGTTCATAGTATGTGGGCTTTTCGTATTAAAAGGGACGTTAAGCTTGCGGTAAGCTACTCTGATGGTAATAATGGGGTTCTGGTTGGGTCTTGTCTTAAAAGATGTGTTACGTCGGAGATTGCCATTGTTGGGAAGAGGCCTAGGATTATAAGTTGTTTATAGATACATCCTTTTTTTCATTGGATGTGGGTTTGCGTTTACGTGCATATTTGTTCTCTTGTGATGCGGAGGAGGTCAGCACGAGCAACTCGTAGAATAGTGAATTGAGAAGGGTTTATTGAAACCAGTGTTCCACTGGTGGCCGGTTATTGAGCTCCTTTGGGATAAATTTAAATTTGGAACGCCGGTGTGTGTCCGACTGGTGGATGGTCTAGGCCTTGCTTTGTCTGATCCAGCTACCGCGTTGACAGGTTGAGATCTTTACCTCCCATTTGGTACAATATGGGCACATTTATCTGCATGTTGTTGTTTGCAAGTTGACTCCTTGGCAGGGGCCGCCAGTTAGTGGGGCAGGTTGTTGAAACTGTCAAGACCTGCTGTCCAATTAATCAAGTCGGCGAGCGTGTTGTCCGCTGCTATATCGTTGGTGTTTTCAGGAGGAACGTTGGCATCCTCAGGTATGCTACAACAAAACAGCCACACACTCAGCCGGACCCGATTCATCACCTTTGGACAACATCACACCCAGTTTGAGTGCGTCCTGAGCCACACGCTTGAAGGTGACACTATTGCGCAATAAACCATTCTGACGTTCCCTTTCGAGCGGCGTTCTGTCCTGCATAATTCTTACCAGTTTAAGGGAAGTCTTGAACTTGATAAGGTCCTGACATTGGACGAACTGTCTCGCAGTTGTTCCGCTCTGGAATTTGAACAAAATCGGGCGGCAGATCTTCTGGGTCTTCTTACGAAGATGAATGCATATATTTTATGTCGGGTCTATATTAGTAATTCTCCTGAGTAATTTTTTAATGCCATCCAGGTAAAGTTTATCTGGCACAATGAATAAGATGGCATTATATGTGCAACGCATCCGTTTCGTGATTTCTGTTGTCAACGTGTTGAGAAACATGCTTGCGCTGTCCATGTTATCCATTTTGGGACTTTCCGATACTTTGAAGATGTAAGTTAGGGGGGGAAGATTCCCCCTTAGATAAGCAAATACAACATAGCTTGCTTTTAGTTGGGCAAGTTCAGCTTCAAGCTTAGAAACCTTACGGAATAACTCCGCCGATACCTTGCCTAGGGGGATAGAACGGTTCTTAGTTAGAGAAGTGCTGGCGGGAACACCAGTTTGTTTCAACCCCCTTTTGAAGTGTCTTTGTAAGTTTCGGGCCTAGAGTATTGGCCTTTAGGTCGTTCAATATCAGATGTAGAGCTAGAACGAGCTGGAACGAGTGTCAATCCCGTGCATGAACTCAGTCACCCATGATGAGGGAAGGACAGGTTCGGAAGAGTTGTTACCGACTGGATACATCAAAGCGCTAAAACAATGTTTTGTACAGGTCACGCGGCCCACCTGATGTTTCAATTTTGGCCAGCTACCCCTGAGCTGGATTCTTCCGCCAGGTCCAGGTGTAGTTCTCAAGGAAAGCTGTATTGATGGAAGATTTTAACCGCCAAAGTTTAACCTGCTCTGGTGTGCCGACAACCCAATGAAGACCACCCCATTTTGCTACGCCCATCTGGGTGCAGAAGAAAGCAGTGT
>LUCH01018514.1:0-13906 GCA_013368495.1 Paragonimus heterotremus | reverse complement strand
CCTGATACGGAAGACAGCAGTGCCACAACTATAAAAATAGTTCTGCTGTATGCTGTATAAGAGAAATGGGTTCGTATTAAACGAGTATTTATTCGAAAAGACCGTTAATCAGGTCGGATTCCAAACGAGTGAAACCCAAATAAAGACTTGCCTTTTTTGTCAGTCAGCAAGAAGCAACACCTCGTCACTGAAAAACAGACATGTCGCAGTAGAAGTAGTTAAGAGATGATATAATTACCCTATAAGCTGTCACTTCAAACACCACTCGTTGCACTCACGTACAGAAATAAACGACGGAAAAATAAGGCACAATTCGGCAGTAAAAGATAAACCATTCCCATCTCATTACGATGTTGCTCACCGTCGCAGATGAGACAATCATATGGCTATTGCACTCACTCAGAGCTATTGTGGATCCGTTCAAGCTAACTCACACCAATGTAAGACAGCCGCATGAAATACTGCTTTGTCTCGTGGTTACCTGCATTACTCCTTACTTCCTATCGAGAAATACCCGTCTTAGCTAATGAAGTCAAACAGACTGTGGTAAAATATACATTCTATCGACTGGCGGTTGTAGGATTAGTTGAGGCTAACCAACCTTTCGAAGAACCTAGCGCTGATATCAAGGGACCCTCACCATCAGCCGTTCGTAATCATTACTAGTTGACAAATACTTTATGGTACTCAAGGATCCCACCAGTGTTTGCGTACCCACATATGCAATCTGCAGCTATAATCAATTCCTGATCACATTTTATTTCATTCGGAGAAGCCTTCTCATATTCGCTCATACCGCGGGGCTTTGTTCACGTCTAGAGTTAAAGAACTTTGGGCATTTCAATAATATAACCAACTGACATATACCTTACAGTCTATAAGCAGATTGGGCGACCGAACTATATATACTGGAAAGCTATTCCATTCGTGTTTATCTGCAAGTGATCTTGCTCCGAAATGTGGAGAGCACCCAGAAAACGTTTTCCGCCCATAATCAAAAACCAGAATGGTACGCCCGTTCCTGGGTGGCTTATAACACTAGGCCCAGCTCGCATGATACCTTCCAAGTACCAGCAAACAATGGGCGGACTGAGAGCGATAAAGTGTAATCCACAGCACACCCACGTTCTTTATAGTACAAGGGATTATCCGTCAGTTGACCCTGGCCGAAAATCCGAACCCCTAAATCAATCATTTTCGGCTGAGTCGTACACAGGAATGCAATGGCTGGAGCTAACGTTGTTCGTTATAATGGCCCGAAAAGTGTAGACCCGGGTGCAAAATTAAGAGTTCAAACCAAACGGCTTCCCTAAAAACAGGCCACCTAACCGAGTCCGGTTGGCGAACAGCCTTGAAAAATCACAAGGATCACAACCAGACTAGTCGGCACAAGGGTGTTTGCGCTTTTCCGGCAAGGCATTGGCCTCCATCGTTCCAGGGTTTCGACCACCACAATTCACGATCGATAGCATCTGGCTGTTGACAAATATCTCTGTAAATATTTCAACGTTTGAAAATCAGAGCTGGCCTGCGAACTAACATGCATCGATGAGTGCAAATAAGAAGAGTAAATATATTCCCCTGATGAACTGTGCTACTACAATAATTGTTTCATCAAACGATGCGAAACCAAAGTTGTATTCATGAGGATTAACCGAAATCTAACAACTTTCCCAAAGCACCTCAGGCATGTCATCTGTGTTTAGGTTTACCGCGTCATTTTTGGATCTTGACGTGATGTTTTGCAGCTATGCCGCCAAAGCAACAGACGTAGCTTGACTTGTCTTAATTTTGTGGCCTAGTTATGGAGCCGTGTTGTATATATATATATATATATATATATATATATATATATATATATATATGCATATATATATATATGCGAAAAAATCGATACAGTTCTTGTTCCCGAACCATGGAGCAAAACAGAACTCACGCAAGCAATACATACTCTTCAATTCGATGACCACAGGACATCGTGTTGACGTCAACGGTGATGCAGATGGACAATGATAACACGTGGCTTTACCATCCTTGTTAATAAATTACCAGCAGTATTACAAACTGACGAGATAGTCCCACACAAATACGTGAAACGGTACAGTTTCGAGTGGTTTGCTCACAGTAAAAAACCTGGGAATAACATTGCTAGATCTTGAGGCAAACCTTTGCGGTGCAACCTTTGAAGCACGTTCAATCCAGACCGGCTAAATAATTTAAATCGCGTAAAAATTCCCGGCGTAGTCATTAAAAATACCGTGTAGCGAACAAGCTCGATTTCAGTGATTCATCATCAGGTCAACTACATCACATTTTACAGAGGAATCATGAAGGGGCTACACGAGAAACGGATGGTTAATGAGGTCAGTCAATTCAATGTCACACTTCAATCAAGTACCCACTCGAATAATTGTTCTTGACAGGCTGACAGGGTGGGAGGATGGGTGGAGTGCACCTCCAAACCCAAGTAGATAGTTTTATGTTCAGGACAACAAAACTAAGGGCCTAATGATAGTACTTCGAGTATTGTTCATAAATAGTTTGAGTTGCTCTTTACGCATCTGATTTTTTTCTGGGCTTCGTTTCGTAACGCAACATAACGTGAGTATCTTGGATACAAGACATTAAACTGACGTCTATCCCTACAACATAGATTACAAGCTAAGTAACGGTTGGTACGCGCCACTCACCAGATAGCCTGGTTCCAATATCACTTTTTGAGAAAGGAGACAGATCTCGCCCAGAAGCTTCGTTACGCTTCAATAACTTGGGCTTCAGTGCTAATTCCACGTTCGATGGAGAAGTATGGAATGGAATACCTAAGCATTCGACTCCCGTTGTCCATATGGTTAGGTCGAGGCAAGTGGCACAGCTTAAATGTCTGTTCGTCTCGACTTGACCAGCAGAACCATAAATTCAGAGAAATAACTTTACGTTATTCCCAGATGAAAAGGCTTGCCGCGGATCTTTCGACTGTTCGATCAAATAACGTTCACGGTCGTTGCGGGTTTTTGCCGGTTGATATCAGTGAGGATTGCAAAGGCACGAGTTGCCTTTGCCAAACTGCGTCATCTGTGGCGTCGGAAAGACGTTCGGTTGTCGCTGAAAGGAAGGGTATATAATGCCTATGTGCGTTCCATTTTGCTTTATGATTCGGAAACGTGGCCTGTTCACAAAGAAGATATCAACAGACTTGCTGCGTTTCACCATCGTTGTCTCCGCCAATTGGTCCATATTAAGTGGACTGATCGCGTGAGCAACGTGGCCGTTCGCCGGCGCGTATTCCGAAATGCTCGGGATGTGCGATCAATTAGTCAACTAATCACGGTACACAGCTTGCGATGATTGGGTCACGTACTCCGTATGTCATCTGATCGTTTACCGTTCCGGGCATTATATGCCGAGGCCACCAACAATTGGGTAAAACCGCGTGGTAGTCAAGCAACAATGTGGTCACGGAATATGAAGACCTTGACTGCTCCATTGAGCAAAGTGGATAGGTGTCGCCTATCTTGATGGGGTCCTCGTGATCACTCAAACCGCTGGTTGGAGACGCTATTCGAGATGGCGATGTGTCGCAGTCAATGGCGTCCCTGTATCCATACCATTTCTAGTTCTTCCGCAGTCTTTTAACAATTTTCAACCTTAGTAACATTTTCTTCTACGATATTCCACGTCACTGTTGAGATGAGCGGCGGCCCCAACCACAGTACCTTTTGGTCAGGTTCATGGCTGTTATGATGATGATGGTCGTCATCACACAAAAACCCGCGTGGAATCGAGCGACTCCCGGTCACCATCATTATAGACATCAATACATAAGTGGTTTACACGCATGCTTAACTACCATACAACGACGCAGGAGAAAACCCTACACAGGAAGAGTGAAGAACGACTAGAAGGGGAGGGTACCCAACTATTGAAAATAACCACGTCCACATTCAAACATACAACCTCAAGGCGCCTACACCTTACAAACAAACAGTCAAACTGTAGGTGGAAGTAAGACGTCATCAGTTCCCTTACGGCATTCACCGCCACGCGTCATTGAGTGCACTCACTTCACAGACAACTCGATCAAATAGCGATAACATTCAAGCCACAGAGCTCGGTTAGCCGCCACCTCACCTAACATCCTAAGCAACCGATTCTGGGAGTCGCGAGAGTCTCAGCCCGGGAGTCGAACCCGATCTACAATGACCAACCCCTTCGTGAACAATTTCATTTGTTTACGCAAGGTCATCATCTGTCCAGCTCGCACCTTGCGCCAGTCGGCCGCAGCGTCGGCAAAGAGTGCTCAGTGTGGCAATCGATTAATCAGGTTTCGCCTCCGCAAATTAATACAGTCCTCACTGTTGTCTGATATACGCAGCCGACAAGGTTCAGGGAGATACCTGTCTGTCACCATAGGTGTCTCAGATTAGCGAACGCCGCCCTAGACTTGAAAATACGCGCTTCTATTTCATTCCCTACACCGCCGCCGCCGCCGCTGGTGATGATGAAGGTTCCCAGGAATACAAACCGGCCAACAATCTCCATGGCTTCATCACCTACCATTGAACCTACATAGTGACAGTAATCTTGCAGAAGCACTTGCATTTTGAAGCTGCAGAGCGCATTCCGAAGTACTTAACAGAAGGCGAAATTGAGTTTAGCGTTGCTTATGCCGCCTGAAAGTCGTCAAAAGGCAACACCTTGTCGTCCGCATAATCAAGATCAGTCAGTCTTTCACCTGGTAAGAGGTCCACACCGGCATCAATTGACTATTGCAAACAGTCCTCCATTATTTCGTCTATGACGAAATTGAACAAAAATGGTGAAAGGGGACAGCCTTGAAATACGCCGCTGTTGGTGCTGAAACTATCAGACAGTTCACCGTAAACCCTAACCTGAGCAAAAGTATGGGAATAAAGTGCCGACAAATTGTTCACATATGTCACGAATGGCTCGAGACAAAATGATCTCAGTTGGGACGCGCATCACGGCGCTCATCGAAAGGTCAAACAAGTGCACCAGACAGGATATATGCATGGACTGAGTACCAACCCTGGAACATGTCATGGGGTGACCAAAACAGTCGTCGGTCAAGGCCGAAGCCAGCTGCTGTGTTGATTTCATATATAAAGCCCTACTGACAATACACTAGACAACTTTTGTCCTGCCTCATTACTGAGTCTTTTGCAGTCAGTCGGGATAGCTTAAGGTAGTATTATTCGGCATTACACCATACTCGATCGGCGCACCTCTGCGTTTAAGCGACTCTAAAAGTGTAGGTCGATCCGTCGGTCATAGGGTTTAACAACTCGACAGAACCCCGGCTTTGCCTCAAATGCACAGTTACTCTTCAAAGTAAACTTTGGTAAATGTTTTGGCTTGTTTTCAGTGCCGTTAGGTTCACTCATCTGACACGAACTGGGCAAATTATTTTCTTAAAAAAAAGCTCTTGGTGTGCGTCCCTTTTGCAGTGACATGTACACAACCTTCAAGCAAATGAAAAACAAAAAATGCAGGCGCAACGGCATGATT
Source organism: Paragonimus heterotremus (assembly GCA_013368495.1). Classification (NCBI taxonomy): domain Eukaryota; kingdom Metazoa; phylum Platyhelminthes; class Trematoda; order Plagiorchiida; family Troglotrematidae; genus Paragonimus; species Paragonimus heterotremus. The sequence continues at coordinate 8,380 of LUCH01018514.1, read as the reverse complement.
TGAGTCCAGAAGGTTGCCTTAAAAATGCACGACGGTTTTAACAGAGGCACCATCGATACCTGACTGTTATATGATCCGTCTGTGTTCGTGACTGAGATACAAAGGGTGGTTTCTATATGAGTGTTTCCTCCTGTGTTGAAATGCGATACTCCGGATATAGAGACCGTGATATGGAAATAGCTAAATCAGTCCTTTATCAGTCACCTAGGTGTGCCCCAGTATCCAACATCACCTAGCGCTTTTCATCCCGAGAAGGATGACCAAATGAATAATATAAATCCCCCGGTTTATATGACAATGTTTGAGTGGTTGGTCTGCTTCAAAAAGTCAATGAGGGCTTTGTGAAACGGACTCTTGGTATCACCTGAACAACCATCAGTAGCGTACGTCGATATACCAAGAACATAATGCTTTTCCGTCCTGGAGATACTATGGGCCCTGGGAAGTAAAACATGTAGTGGCCAGATATATATTTACGCAGACAATGACTTGAGAAGTTCAGATTGTTTCACTTTTAAAACTGTACAACGATGATGGCATGATATAATTTTGCAGAAGTATCAATTGAAAGATAGGAAACTCCTGTGAATCCTGCCATCGCCTGTGTGAATTTAACCTCATCGTTTGTTTGTCCATCTCTCCAGTCTCGTTATCTGTTCCCGTAAGCCTGTCGTGGCTAATGAACATATTCATTTAATCGTTTCGATGAATTTAACTCTAATGCGCACAGTCATAACCAACCCACTGATGACATTGAGAAACGTATTTTCTATCTAAAAACGACTCAATATCTAAAGCAACAAAATAAAATTAGTGGGTCTCAAATAATGGTCACAACGCTGGTCAACCAAGAAGCAACTAATTGGATACACTTGAAAAGCGTTCGACATAACACGAATCGGCGTCACAGACCGAGAACCTCTAAGTCTTGAGTTAAATATTCATTCGACCTTAATGCTACGCGGTCTGGAGATGGCAACACTAGACTTCAAAAAGAAGTAATGGATCTGTAATGAAAACAAAGTCAAGTTATCGGGCTAAACTATGAAACAATCCAATGCTTAATAGAGAATTTGAAAAAACTTCAATACCAATATTCACAAGTGAAGATAGTATTGCCGAGTATTCTGACGAACAGAAGTAAAGCAGTAAAAAAATATCGCCCGCTTTGCACCTTCGTCAGTTAAGTGAAGCCACGACTTGACAAGCTACTGATAACAATTAAGCACCATCAGACAGCAATTTTTTGCTGTCCACAAAGTTTTCCTGATAATGATGGTTGTTGCATGTGTAAACAATGTGCGACGAACACGTATTAAGGAAACACAATGTAAGAGTATTTTTTACGTTGCGTCGTCAAGCAGTATTTTGAACATATAACCACTAAAAAACTTCTTGAGCTTTGGGTAGCTGGCAAAATGTTGACAGTTCATTAAGTTGGGAACAAATTTTACCACAGACCGTAGAAACGACCTTTTAAATATTCACCCTACAAAAAGCCATATATCCTATAAATATGTGCACGGAGAAACTACAGGGCTGCAGGATCATTTATTCTACTTTCAGTACACATACTTGGACCAGAACTGTAACATGGCCACTCGCTATGTTACATGCGTATTAGATAATATTAGAATAGCTGAACTAAGACAGGACTAGTGGAAAACACAAGTCGGTGTGACAATCAAAATTGTGTATCAGACACATCGTCCGGGCTATCCACAACGAAGACGAGGGGATGCTGGCAGGTGAAAGTACTGTATTGTAGCCTGCAGAAAAATTGACTGCGAAATCTAGAAAATCACGCTTACGAAACTGCATATGTCAACGGTAACTCACAAGGATCCGACATTGATCAGGAGTCAAAGCGTCTTCTTTTTTGCAAACGACAAAGTCTTTCTCCAAATGGATGACACCACGAATTAGCTTGACAGGCAAACCAATTTGTCGCAGATAGGGTTCCATCGTATGGGCGAATTTAGGTAAGGGACCTGCGACCAACGTCACCTACGCAAGTGAAGATAACGGTCAGGTTTCCGTAAAACACTCTCGACCAGGGCATTCATGGCAAATAAAATTAAGGCAGAAATACGATTACGTAGCGCGTTAGTATCACACGTAAACACGAGTCCAAAGTTTTAGTATAACACTTATGATCAAGGAGAGTATTTTTAAACACACACCCATTAGTAGGTGAGCCAGTGATTACCGTGAAGTGGCAAGTGTAGGCATATCGACCAAAATATTCAATCAGACGGCACATAAACCAGCAAGTATGATCTAATCGAGCAAACTGCGCTTTCTGTTTTAATGCTCAGTGAGTTCTATTTCAGTTTGGTCGTGAGATTTAGCCATCTTGTTACCCGAGACTCTGAGAAATAACCGCTAGCTTGAAGTACTACCCCGAAAGAGTTCAAAAAAAGCACGTTGATTGTACAGTGTTTTGGAAACACAATACACGTTTGGCTTCAGACTAGCAAGAAGTATCGTCCAGGTGACTTTCTGAACTGTGCCGGAAGGTGTGGACACTAAAAGCATCGAAGTTCATTCATTGTATTGCCTAAAAAAAATTGGAAGGAAACAAGGGACGAGGTGAAAATGAGAGGACGGGATCACCAGCACAAAGACAACTTACATATACTTCCAATTTTCTTACGTTTTGGAATGAGGCAAGAGCCACCAGCGTCCGCAATAGTAACATTTCAAGATTCGCTTAGTGGTATGGCCTGCCGATTTCTATCTCTTTTAGGTAAGTTCGTCATCTTCCAGGTTATTCAACGTCACTGTTGAAGTGAACTGCGTCACAAGACACGGCATCTTCTGAGCAGGTTCATAGGCGCAATGATCGAATGAAAGCTGGGTAAGTGAGCCAGTAGTGCCTGACTCCGATTACGGAAGAGTGCAACAGATACACTGAGTAACACAGTCCTTTCGAGTGGTGTTGGAAGTTTGTGTCTGCGTTCGACGACACGTCGGGAGTCATCGTTAACCTTTGGACGATTGGAAGGTGTGTCTCCTAGCTCTTTTCATTTTTAATCAAAAGACAACAATGCTGGAACTATTAAAATATGGCGTTACAAACCCAGCTCCTCCATGCAAGTAATGTGAACGGTAATGCTGCAAGTTCATGCAGTCTTCGTCTGCCTGTTCCACTTTGGTTAATTTGGCACAGTTATCCACTGCCTTGAAGTGGTGGTCAGACTTGATCCAGAAAGAGTTGGCCCCTTCAGAAACAAATTTGTCACACAGACCAAAACAAGGGGCAGATGAACACTCTTTACGTACAAGGTTGTAACAGTACTTATTGTGCACGAATGTTTAGGGAATAACAAATAATTGTGGGTATACAGCAGAACCATGTTATCGTAAAAGTACTGTTGTTTTCGACATAAAGGAAGGTAGAAAAATTACAGCACTTTGATTACCCAATGGCTGGCACCGAACGCCGGTGTACCATTTAATACTTTCGAAAAATTTAAAGTATATCCCGGAAGATTGATGTAGTTCTGATTATAGCAACCCAGCATACCAGTAATCGGAATCAGAAATATCGTAAGTGAACCGGATTTTTGAGTCACCGTTTCTAAATACAATTTCCCAAGCAAACTGCACATCGTGTTGTCAAGCTAGTCGAATAGAGCTCTTAAACGAACTCACACACGCGAACCTTCTGCAGATGACACTGTTCCGGTCGATCACTCTACGCACTTTTTTGCTTACTTATCCCTTTGCCACTAAATTTATTTTTTCAAGATAACCTATTAAACAGTGGCGCCTTCAGTGTATGAACTCTCCGACCAGCAAGCTGCCCAAAGAAAGTACCTCATCAAAACCAAAACTGGATGTGCTGCGCCTTTGAAACGTGCCTTTACGATCTTTGGCCGGAATTCATTCCTAAATAATGCTATGGATCGGCGGTTCTTCCTCAGGGTCCCTGGTGAAAACAAGGACGTACTTCTCAGTCAACGTGGAGAGGAAGCGCATTGAATCCTGGGGCAAAGAAAAGCTTGCTCGACTGGATCCCAGCGAACGGTCGACTACGTGATGTCAGATTCAGCACTTTGGTCGAAACCTGTGGACGCAGATGAGGAAAATAGTGTATGTCTCTAAGAAAAAGTCCAAAGGCCAACAAGAAGACCTTTTACAATGCCCTCTTTGATCTAAACACTCGATTACCATACACCTGTTGGTGATATAAACGTATAACTTGGTCGTTTTACACCACAGAGGAAGTAGCCAGACGGTATGTTTGGTATCCAACCACGATGCATTGCCAATGACGATCGGCTGTTACAACTATGCGTCACGTGGAAGCTGTCCTGTGGAAGCCACAGTTATCAGTGGCGCCACTCCCCTAAGAGTATTTTGCACATTCAAAGGTAACCACCTACATTAAGATGACGTTGATGCTCGTGCCAGTTTTTGTTTAAACCTTTGCGCGGACCACCCGCAAAAACGTCCAAATGGAAAGTAAACGATGAGGGCGTACGAACGACTAGCGTACAGTGTTCACGAGCAGACTGCCCATACTAAATACTGGACATATATCAGCAGCTACCTGGGACTTTCGCAAAAAGATCCGTTTGAAAGAAGCACTACACAGTTTCGTCCAATCATCAGAACTCATAAACAAACGTTGATTGATCACTTGAATTTGATCTACAAAGAAGTCCTTGAGGAGTAGTTGATCGAGCGAGCTAAAGATGGAAAAGTTATTCCTGTCGGAGAATAAACGACGGCTGCACTGGCCGTCAACAGGGTGTCAGTGTGAAAAAAAGATCACTCGTTAATGTGTGAATGACAGATGGGCTGTGCACGCTGGACAATAATTAAAATGACCTGCTCCAACTTATTCAGCTGTCCCCGGTATTCCATTGGAAACCAAAACGAATATGAAGTGCAAATTATTGAAATGCGACAAAGCTTCGTATCCTGACTTGCATTCTTCAACTCTTGAAAACAATGGTTGAAGACATACCTCGATGTTGGCGCTCATCAACAATCAGGCCTTCCATCGTTACAGTAGAATGTCAATTTGTTGACACTATTGTGTTGAGTGCTATATACAAGCGAAACCCTAGTTACCAGAAGCTGCAAAGCTGTAATACTATTCAACTGAGTTTTCCACGTTGTTGAAATGAACCTGATTACAGCAAAACGCAACTCCGCGATAGACTACCTGAATTAGTAAAATATGGCAGCTGAGAAAGCTCTATCAGTCATAGCTGTGTGTTCATAATTTCGAGTAAGCAGTGCGTAAAGGAGCAGTGCACATCATAGGTTTTGTGACGAATACAGCAGCAAACGTGCCGATCGCATCAGGCTGACAAATCATCAAAACATCCGCAAGGAACCTGCCAAGTATGGTGTTCTACCATCTTTTCTCCCTTTTAATCTTGTTGGTGTATCGTATCGTAAACTTCCAGTAGTTTTGGTTAACCTTTCCCCCGTGCTAATGAAGAACGCACCAACATTTCCTCTTGTCTTGTAATCTCAACATTTTCTTGCCTTCCTAAAGTAAACTGTGCTATCTCGCAGTCTTTCTATCTTTGGTTTAAGAAGTATGAAGTCTCCATTATCGCATTAGCTCATCATCCCGCTAACCAACATTAAGGAGTTGAACTACAAAAGTATCTACTCACACCTCAGTCTTTCATTCGGATTTACACTGGATGAGGGTACGGGCAAAAAAACGGTATAGCGCGCGTTACTTGTAGTGACGTGTGCACACATCGGGCCCCTAGGCTTTCATTACTGTGAGTTAATGAAGCGCAAATGAATGCCACCAACTATGGTTGTAAGCGCACTGGACGACTTGCCAATATAGCCATTTAACCAAGAAAGTTGAACCTCATTTCCACGTCAATAAAGCGGCTCAGTGACACACCAATATAAATGGGCCATGTCGGCAATTTTTTAAAGAAGAAACTTGGCGTTACATTCGGAACGTATAATGGAAAGTCACGAATATTTCAACCTTCAGTGGGAATGAATCAAAAACTGATGGAGGAAAACGGTTTGACGATCACCTTGACGACAACCACATTGTTGTACAAGATAACAGTGAAAACTCCCTACGTGCCCGACTGCTGAAACCTGCTTCAGCATTTAGTACTCCACAAACTCTCACTATTTGGGCACTTCGCGCGATCCGAACCAGTAGACCACAATCTAACTGTCACATGGAGGACAAAGTGATGTGAAAACATATATCCCGTACCACCGGTTCATACCAGGCTAAACTGAGGTGCGGATATGACCAGTATCCTTGTCATTCAGAAGAAACCAGATGCAGCAGTGATTCTGACACATCCCAGCTACATTGGTATGACAATGACTCTTTTGATTGATTATACCAAGGTGGGGCTAAATACATAAATCTGCCCTCCATGGAACAAAAACGGGACGCATCAAGTAACCAGATAATGCGTTCCAAAGTTATCAAAGTTATCAGTTATCACGTGAAACAGACCTTGCAGAGGAAGGTACGGGGATAGCAAGGACGGACAGGTAGAGTTGTCGCTATGCAGGTTACCTGGATACTTCCGGGGCAATAAAAGGGTCTCGTTGCACTGCTCTTGGAGATCAAATGATAAACGCTTAAAAAATAGCAGCCGTCATTGAACACATAAACGTAAACTTCACCACAAACATATATGCGGTCAGAGTATAACCAGACTGGTAATGGCTCCGGCAATTGGTCCTGTCAGTAGTCCGCAAGACGACACTGAGTAATGAATACAAATGTATGAAACAAAACAGTGTAAAATAAAAGCGATGGAAACCCATGCAGTGTCAACAAGTATACAGACTAGGGTTCGTAATTACCTGGGGCGTACTGTCATACACCAGGGCGTTTCAGATCAACCACAGACCTGGTCAAATAACACCAACCCGGTAAACAGGATGTTGACCTTGTACAGCGGGACAATTCAAGCCCCCGTGCGCAGTGAGCGATACCTCCTGGCAGCCTTACAATTTCTTCTCGTCATCGACATCAACAATGAAGATGTGGTGCGAATGATGCACCACATGTCAAATAGGACCTGCAGTGAGTAGATCAACAGCAGGTTGCACCATTAATACCTCGGTAATCGGCTCTCAGCTTGGAGATTCCTTAGAGATGTGCCGGTGGGCTGTCGCGCTTGATACAAGTCAACTAGAAGCAACAAAGGTCGCCAGATACCGAGGGAATGCATGCGTCATCGGAGCAAATAGGCCCGCGAAGCAAAACTAGAACTACACACACAAGATATAAATAGAACCCCCATGGCGAGTCACGAAGGAATAAACGACACTGAACACATCAAGAACGAACTTACTGACTGTGAAGCCAAATTACCGGCACGAGCGTATTCAGAGGACCGAAAACTATCGAAATTTTCGCGCAACTCTAGCGAACTCAGATTGGTCAGAAGAAGCGCGCAATTCCCCTTGATGTAGGACGAGATCTTCCCCAACATTGGATGGGATTTGTTGGACTGTTTGTTGAGGGCAAGCATCGTGACCTTATTTTTTCCAAAAACAATGCTGAAAGTAAGTTTTTGATTATATCAAAGCTCACTGAGCATTGGTTAGGTGGTGTCGGAGTTCAGAAATTTTCTGGTTTCGCGGGTTATAAAACTTGATGACGTATACTCGGTTGAAGGCACTTAGGTAACGCTGAATCTAATCGACTAATATAAACGCAAGTAAAAGAACGTACCTTATCAATTTGCTCTTTTTTCTTCGAAGCTTTTTTCCCAACCTTCGTCAAATCGACTAAGTGAAGACAAAGGTACAAATAATTCCATGTACCACCTACTTTTACGATCACGTCTGGACAGTGGCATTGTAACAAGCAAGCCGTCTGTTATACCTTCGATTGCCCGTTATTCTGGTACAATTGTTCCACGTTAACGTGGAAACAGCGTTCTTCCGAAGAAAGGGTTCCAATGATTGTCCTGTGGAAGGAGACAACAGAAACAAGCTGGAGCCAAAGGTCCAGTAAGACAAGAACACGACTTACACAACAGGAAACAGGGCGGAGCTAATGACAATGTACCACGCCGTGTTACAGCACCCCCTCCAATCACTGCACAATTACAATTGTGTGGTGGAACAGAAAAACAAAAACGATTGTCATCAATGGATTTAATTTGATTCAGTTCGGATCTCACGACGTGAAATTAGTAGTTTTTCTATGTCCAACCCCTTGCACCAGTAAGCTCCGTGGATCCCTCCTCCAAACCCCAAGTGGTTGCCGGTGTTCAGAGAATAATATTCTGTAGTATTCCAACGAGTCTGTCACGAATGACAAAACACACAATGTTCAACGTACGTAATCGAAGCACAATAGGGTCTACTTCATACAAAAAGGGAAAAGTCACGAGGCAACGAA